>APFE031743175.1:86141-115571 GCA_000404065.3 Pinus taeda
AGGGTTAGGTTTTGGGATGTGAAGATTTTTCCATTGTTTCTCAACAATAAATAGGCCTTCGAGCCTCATTGTAACACAGTTCAGAGGCATGTAGCTGCAACATCTCTTCTCAGAGATAAGCTACCATCGCCCTAGCTGGTTTGTTTCCATTATTGTTTGTAAGCATATTTCAGTATTTTACATTAATGAAATGAAGTATTATTTCCACTGTATATCCATGTTTATGGTTATCTCTGTAATTTGTTGCGTTCCTATTTAAATCTGGATCATGAATATCAATCTTGCACTTATACCTCACACATCAAAGTTACCATGCTCTTCATGACCAATGAGATCAAATTAGGTCATTCAATAAATATTTATCAAAACAAGAAGAATATCAATCACTTTTTCCAAATGCTTTCATCATGCTTATCACAAACATTAACAACAAACTCATGTATAGGAGTTAATGAATTATCCTTCTATATGAATTCCATCATGTCAAGTATCATTTTCTAGAGCTAAGGTGCTAGCCTTCTTTATAGGATCAAGATATCCAATAGATAGATCATGTTAGCCAAACATAAAGTGTATAAATTTATCAACATTAGATAGCCTCATAGAATTCAATAAGATCAAAATGATCAACATCAAGTGCATCTTTACATCATAGTAAACATAGATCCAAGTCACTTCCATATTCATGTATGAGCCATTAAATAGAGAGGAATTCTCGTCATACCTTAGGGCTTACTGAGCCAATAGCTGAAACACAACATACCATGCATACCTTGTGGTATTCAAATACCTTAGCGCCTACTCCTTAGACATAGGCCACTTGAAGCACTTAGACATATTTTCATCAAGCACCTCTTTATCTCTTTCTAGATCTACATCTAAAAATTATCCTCAAGAAGGATCTACTCATTACATCTCATCAAGGAGGTTAGAAACATCCATATACTCAAATACATATGTAGGAAGTACAAGTAATAAACATAATCATTAGATCCATAAGTCTAACAAGTAAGAAGCATCATAAGTCAATAAATACTTATCTTCGATGAGAGGTGATCCTCTCCCTCTTGAACCAATATTAAAGAGCCATCAATGTCCATGGTCCATATACTAATGTTTCTTTCAAGTATCCAACTAGATCTGCTATGGATTATCCCATCTATGGCTTCATCGAAACTTCACCAAGTGTTTCACATAGACCATGCCAGATTTTTATACGTCTAATCTCAAACCTCTGCCATAAACCAGGTTTTTCTCTCCACCACTAACCTCATATAATCCATCAAACCCTAATCATCAAGATGCATAGGGTTTTATTCAAACCCAAGAATTCTTTTATGTCTCCACCATCGTCTTCTTTCTTCCATCAATGGTGTCATCATCAAGGTGGTCTCCATGTATTTTATGCAGCCCAACTCTGATATGATGTTAATTTTTCATAGGGCAACATGGTTCTTTACCATGATAGTTTCATTTTACCATTAATATTTTAAGTTCACCCATATCATCATTGCATTATTCAGATCTACACCATTATATATCAACATATGCAATTACATAAAAATAAACACGATCACCACCATCAATGCAACGAAATATTAAAGGAACAGTAGAAGAAATCATGCACACATATAGAGACACCGGGATTGGTCTGAGACCAGGGAAAAACCCACTATGGGGAAAACCCTTACAAATATTCTTCTTCTTAGATCGTCATCAAATGATGCAGCAAAATAGAGTACAATGATCCATACCTTTTTCTATGCAGCAAAACAATAATGATATCCATGAAATAGATCTAATCAAGCTAGGAATTAGAACCGTCCTACTGATGGTTGTAATGTGCTCTCACAAACTGATGCCAACTACTGTATATTGTTGTCACTGACAATGATTCCAATACATGTGTTTATAGTGAAAACTAACAAGTCATATTTAAATATATGTATAACAGTAGAGAGAAACCCAGATCTACCTTATCACTGAAGCTAGATGATGCCAAGATGTCAAAACACTAGAGATAAATTGGGTCACCCTCATCAATATTGTCTGCAAGCGACTGAAACTTCTGGGTCGCTCTCATGGATACTATATGTGAGCGATTGTGACTGCAGAGTCGCTCCCAAGAGATATCTATGCATGCGAATCTAGCACTGAACTGCAAAGACCCAAGTTCGCTCCCTAGCCAAGTTGTGCAAGTGACCGACAAACCAAATTCGCACCCTTGTTGAGTTGTGCGAGCGACTGAGATGACAAGGTCACTTCCAGGGCTACTTGGTGGGAGCGACTGGGGACCAGAACCTTATGATCTTCCTTTGAACCTAGATTTGCTCCCATAAGCCTCAGTGCCAATGTCCAAGGTTTTATATTCACTCTCATAGGTTTGTGTTCCAGCGACCGAGATCCAGAAGACCTTAACCCGAAGCGAACCTTTCGCCTGTAATTTCAGACCCTTGAGCGAACTTATTGCATCGAACCTGTGCAAACTAAGAGAAAATAGAAGAGAATATGTGTCCAAATGATCTTGCAATCTCTTCTATTTATAGGATTCCTAATTGGTCACTTGGGGTTAAGACTAACCCAAGTAGTTACTCATGCGCTTAAGGTCAACCCATTCCATAATACATGTATGAATAAAATAATTCATATCTCAAATTCGTTTTAACCACATTGGGTGATATTTAGGTCGATTTTGGTCCTCTCGAAAAGAGGAATCTAATACAATCATTATCTTGGTAATTTGAGTTGTCCAAGGTGGAATTTTACCACAGTTACAAAAATTAACAGTAGTAAATCCTTAATACAAGTCTACATTATAGGCAGTATACATATAACCTTGAAACTCAATACAAAACCAATGAGTATCACTTTCACATAATCACATTATTAAGAATGTACAACTTAAGAGTGTACAAAAATAAATGCTAACAATGTACTTGAACTCTAAGTTCTCAATGATGAATCCAAGAAGAATAAATGTTTGGGAATTTCAATTAAAAAAATTCTAATGGAATGCCATCTTCAATGATCCATTCATGGTCAACTTGTGGCATTCTCCATTTTTTAACTTTTAATTGTTTTTTTTATTGAACTTCTATGAACTTTATGCGCGTTGCACACACCAAGTGACTATATTGGCAACTTATGACATCAGGTTGGTAGTCTTGAAAGTAAACATTACTCTCAGTTTGGTGAGTTTCTTGGAAAAAAATAACCTTTCAGTATAGTATACCCTCTTTCATATGTAAAACCATTATCATCATAGTCTTCCAATAACTTCATCTTTCATTATGTGTGTTGCATCAAATAATACTTGACATTCTCTATGTTGTTAATGGGTGTAACTAGATGGAAAACATCTCCTGCACAAAAAAACAAGTGTAAATTCATATCATAATTAACATGAAATTAACTAAATGTCAATATGGACTTGATTTTATTATCTATTTCTAGATCTCTATATTTTAACTATTATCTAGATACTTATACACATTGATTTTAAAAACATAAAACACACACACACACACACACACACACAAACACATATATACATATCAATTGAAATGTTACCTTCTCTAACAAGATCAGAAACTCGATCACCTTCTGATGATACTATAGTCTCCTCTGATTCCATCTCTTCGAAGCTTGCAACTGACATTTTCCCCTTTGTATTTAGTTTTGTATGCTGCCAAGGGTTTATATACATATTGCTTTCACAAACATCATTGGATTATGTGTCCTCTATGCAAATAGGACAAAAATAAGAATATTTTATTTTATCAAATGCAAACACATTTCAGTAATCCCTTGTTTTAATTGAATGCAATTTTCAAGTCCCTTTTACTTCTTCAACTTCATATGTAATCGATCTATCTACTTCTTCAACTCCATTATGCCAAAAAAACATATAGTAAATTCAAACAAGAATTTAAATATGTTATTTAAAATACAATTTATATATCAAAGATAATCATCCTCATACTATGTAAACTATATAATTTTTGAATGTTTAAAATTAGAAAATTAATAAAAATTATCATATATTAAAACTATATACAATTTAATTTGTATATATGTACATACCTCCGTACCTCCCTTGATGGGTTAGTCTGATGGATTAGTGCAAAATTGCACAATTGAACAACTTGTCCAACTGAGACAAGTCTGTTTGTAGAGTGGTCCATTTGATATCTTCAAAGTTATCATTTTATACATGCCCCTGCACCATCATATTCTTCTTCTCCATGACTAGTCTCAAAGAAATTCCAACAATGTTTAACGTGGGTTTTCTTATAAAGATGACACAACCAAAAGAATGATCGTGAAGATTTGAATTGACTTGCGCATCCATATGACCATATCCAATGTTAATTGAATTTTATTACATGACCTTTCAATGAGTCATAAATCTTATTAAAACAATGTTGTACAAAATTTGTATTATGTGTATGATCATCGCTGATATAAAAGTGATATTCTTTAATAACATGTCGATTCTCACTAGTGCTTTCTATATCATCAACATTTTGATCAATGTGTCTATATATAATATGGACTAGCATAGAGACTTGGTCAAAATGATAATATTCACTTTGTATTTCATTTTTTGCAACAAATGTGTAATTCTCTGCAAAATCAACTATTGACAAAATGGTCCCTCGTGGAAAATTTTCATGGGATTTTTTGAATTGTACATCCTTCCATCGAGCTCTATGTGAATTCTTGGTGTACTTATAATTTTTTTTCTCAAATTTCTTCAAAAACTCTATCACATGAATTTCTTCTTCTTGTAAATCAATCATTTTAGCACTTGTACTATTATTTTAACTAATCAATGTATGGATACATTCATATCTCTTCCATTTCACTTTTAGTTTAGACAATGATTGATCATTTATATCAATAGAATATTTGTTGTGAAATAAAGTCAAATTTCCACAACGATCACATTTTTTTACCACCAACACATTTCTTTATGTAAAATAATTCATGACTTTCTCTTTCACATAGAATTTTGGATATGAAACCATGGATAGTGGAAGGAAGAGGTGAATTTTTCCAAAAAAGAATTACCAAAGTTAAGGAAGGTGTCATAATATAATTGAAACTCCACATGATAATGACAACAACAAGTGTCGCATACAAACCCACGGTTTTTGTTGCACAAAAGTACTGATTGAGACATTAATTCCATGCCTCTTATATGAACTTATTGAACAAATCTATATGAGTGGTGTCCAAGATATGTTCTGCATTTTCTTCATATTGATTTCGTGTTATTCTTCATTGCATCACATCCCTTTCTTTTGGTGAAACACGTGAATTTTTCATCCAACATTCATATATTATTTTTTTAACATCTTCTCCAAGTCTATCTTTGTATCGTTGCCTACAAATAACTCTCCAACAAGCGATCTCATCTATTTTCAATCGAAATTTCCTATGTTTGTGCAATGTTTTTATTGAGGTCCCTAATATTTTTGCCATAGATTTTACCAAATGATTTTCTTTAGTACTTGATGAAACCACTGTAATTTGTATTGTTCTATGTGCAAATACATCATTTTTCTTTCTATATCTTCCATTTTTTTAGAGAACTATTTACATTTTGAAGCACATTTTCCTTAAGCCTTTTATCTTTTGTTGATTTTTGAATACCCAATAGAGTTGTAGCGCCTTTTAATTTCTTTGATGTTAAGAGACCTCTCAAAATTTGAGCTTGATATGTCACACTTTCATCTTTGAAGAACTTCTCAATAATGACCTTAACACAATATCGTATAACATGGTCAGCTTTTTTATCTCCATATATATGAATGTCAACATTTTCTAACATCTCCTCATCAATATTGATTTCATCTCTACAAATGAAAATTAACTGTAAATGGGTATAAATATTCATTAAATAATAAAATTTCAATAATACACATGACATATATGTATACATACTTGATGGGGATTCAACTTCTTTACTTGAATCTCTTTCAACATCTTCAGCAACATTATCAATCATTGGTTCATTATCTTTTTCACTTTGTCTTTCAACATTTTCAATTTCATCATCAATTTTATGAGGAATATCTCGCTCTGTTTATATTGCAAAATATTTTTCAAATTAGTTCATCAAATAAAAAATAAATTTCACAATACACTAGTCAAATTTTAAGTATCATTTATAATGTTTACATTTACATACTTGCTTAAACTTCTAGTTGAGATTGATTTTCCCTTTCAATATTTGTGTGCTCTTCCTTCTTTCTTTTGTAATTGTTTCTCTCATATTCTCAACGAGCCTCAATGTCTCTTGTTCGGTCATATTTTCTCTTGCAATTTCTTTGATTTCCCATGATAATTCAATATATATCGATTTTTAAAATCCAACCGAAAAAATCCAATTTCAAAATCCTGCATAAAAATTTCACTTTCAAAATTTAGGCCAAAAAACTCACCTTAAAAATCTAGCACAAAAGACTTACTTTAAAAAAAGCTCACTTTAAAAATTCGGCCAAAAAAATTTACTTTAAAAAAAACTCACTTTAAAAATTCAGCCCAAAAGACTTACTTTAAAAATTAGCGAAAAAATATCATTTAAAAAATTCAGCCCAAAAGACTTACTTTAAAAATAAAGCTAAAAAATCTCATTTAAACAATTCATTCCAAACTATTTACTTTAAAAATTAAATCCAAAAAATTTAGCTTCAAAGTTCACTCCAAATGAGGAAAGAGTGCGAAAATAATGTTTTGGCTCCATTTATTTATATCTTTCGGGCAAAACATTTTTTTCCAGAGGGTCGCATCATTTTATTTTTGCGGTCGACAGAAAAAATCGACACATTTTCAGCCAACATTTTAAAAATAATTCGGCCAAACTTTTAAAGTGATTCGATTGAATTATTTTTCTGATTATTTTAACGGGCATCGATGACAAACACAAGTTCAATCGAATGTGTTTGTAGTTCGGTAGAACTGTTTTAAACTGCAACTCTACAACAGCTCAGCTTTGGTCACCCTTTTCCAACTTTGGAATGCTTAAACTCCATCAAATTCGGTGAATTTACTGTCGGAACCAATACCAGCACCTTCAGAATTGAATATACTTTCAGTAGATATAATTTTTATTGAATTTTATAAGAAATTGCTAATTTTAATTAATTTTCTAAGAAAATGTGTGCAAAAACTTTCTGAAGGTCATTATGATTTAGTGAAATAAAAAATTTGTATGTTCCAAAATACACTATAAAAAAATATGAACAATTTATGGTTTATTACAGTGGTTCATCTTCTGCAATGGGTAGTTTTTAGATTTTTAGTATATAACTAATATGTTGAGAAATTTGACACTCAGTTAAACATCCTCAAAATCTGCAGTTTTTTTATATTGGTTCAATTCAAAAAATTCTAGTAATTATGATGTGCATTAGTTGGTTTTGTAAATATAACAATATCAAAATAGAGTTTGTCTAGATTGTTGCAACACATTTTTTTATTTTTTTTAAATATGAAGTTAACAAAGAATACACTCGTGCTCAAAACATGACGTGTTATGAATCCATTGATTTTTAAAGAACACACAGTCAAACAATTGCTAACTTGACATATAAAATGTGAATAAAAAAATTCTACAAAATAAGTAATAAAAAGCTAATAAAATTTCTGACAATTCTTCTTTTTATTGTAAAATGAAATTCTAAACAAGAAAATTGTTTTGGCTTGCCAAAAGTTGAAGGACTTCTAAAAGTGATATTTTTCTCAAAAAATGGGAAAAAAGTGTAACCCAACTTCACATTTTCACCCTAACGAGGACAAAATAGTAGGAATCCTCAATTTCTACCACATTGCAGCCTAAGAAACACTCATGCAAGATTGAAACCCTATAACCATCATATTACAATAAAGAAAAATACTCATGCTAAACCTTGTTGTAATAGCCAATGTTCTTTACAAGTTATTCCAACACCTTCAAGCATCAACACAACACACTTGTCACTCCTGCAAATAATAATAATATAAGCATGCCTCCTGTAGAAATAACATCATATAAACTAGGAATGTGAACATGATTTGTTATGAATAACAAATATAAGAGAACTTATCTTGAGACATTGTTGGGCCACTGAATTATCATTATTTTTACCATTTCTTGACATCGATATCATCCATTTCCATCGTTCTTTTATGACGTTATTTATCATAATTTATCATTTGATTCCATTTTATAATTGTTCATGCTCTTGTGAAGTAGTGAATTTTATTATGTTTTATTTTTAATAAATTTAAGATTATTATGTATGTTTTTTTCAATGATGGTTTATTAATGAATTTGTTATAACATCACTCACAATTTTAACCTCCGAGATCTTTTGATATTTCAAATTGATCTTTAGCTTATAATCAAATATTCCAACTCAGAAATTCACTAGGATAAAAGCGACGATTTTTCATTGGACATTTTGAGCAAACGAATATTAATATTGAAAATCCGAAACACGGGTTTTGTGCAGAATGCACCAAATTAGTTTTTTGTTAATCAATTTTCCAAAATTTTGTCCGGGCTGAGATAAATGTCAAGTTCTCTGAAGGCTATTTTCTCTGATTTGCTATTGTGGCCATTTTCCAAATTCTCCCAATTGCAATTCCATATTCGATTTACTTCTAGCTGAATTTTGATGGGAATATATTTCCAATCTCATATTGCTTATTGAGATTCTGTAATCAATCTAAATTTTAAGGGAAATCATTTTTTATTTAGCTTTTTGTAAATTTCCCTTTGGTGTTTGTGTATTTAAAAGAGAAAAGGGAAATAACACATACATAACAGATCATATATTGAAGGATCAAATCCATACATTGTAATCATTCTCGAGTTTCATTAATACAAAGCTAAGCAGCATGGTTTGGATTGTTCAATTTATTATTTGAGTTCTTTTCTTAAACAAACTAATTCCTGGTGGTTGGACCCTCCTCCCCATTGAGGTACTATCATGTAATTATTAGTGGACTAGTTATATTTTTGTTGTCTGAATGTGTTTATTCAGTACTTCTTACACAATTCATTTATTGTTTCCTCATTTACCATTCTTGAAGCATTCCATTTCTTGATCCCTTCGTTAAATGTTTTTTTCTAATTTTTCATTATTTGCATTCTTGTTCCCTTATAACATAATTGTTGTTTCCTTCAAAATAGTTAATATATATTTGGTAATTGGATTGTTGTTTCTTATTATTTAGAATTTAGTATTATGATTGTTTTTCTTATATTATGAGAATGTAATTATAGATTGTTCTATTTCTTTTCATTCTAAATTTATAAATCTATGAGAGATCGATTGACTTGATTGAGATGATGTCAAAAAAATTGAAGAACTAAAAACTAGGGTCTGATGACTATCCTGAACCAAGATTTAATGTAATTTTGCTTTCCTTGGCGTTTTGCTGTCATTCCATGCAATTCTTAAGAGATGTGATCCCCGTTTATAGAATTTGGTGATAGGAATGCAAGGAACTCTTCAATCTCAGGTTCCAACAACTACTTTTCATTAACGGGCATCCATGATTCTTGAACTTCATCTGAATCTTCTTCTTCTAGATGTTGTTATTCAATGACAGCTGGAGAATCCTTTTTTTATAATACTCTTCCTGATCTAAGATGAATATCATTTAGATCAAGAGGAATTTTTTGAAGACTTTTTGCCTCATAATCTTATGCGGACTAAGGTATTTTATTGTTGTGGATAAAAAATGGTTGTGTAGGTAGTTGACTGGGAATGGATCATTGGAGTGCTTGCATAGGTGGTAATGAGAAAGGTAGAATTGAGGTCAACTAAGGTTGAAAATGAGTTTGTGGTGTAGGTGAATGGATGGATAGCATTGAGATTGGTATTGAGGATAATGAGGAAAATATTGAGGATATGGTAGTTTTCTTCCATAAGGCCTTTGCCAACCCTGTTTCCAAGATTGGTTTTGAGGTTGGTTTTGAGATGGCCAAGGTCTCACCCCAGTGACTCTCCTTGTTGTGCCCCCCTTGCACTTTTGGCATGGGACCTCTGTAACATGTCACCTAGGTGCCTGCCTTTGATTACTCCCTTTACATCTTTAGGATAGGGCCTCTGGAACACATAATCCCAAACCCATCACCCCGGTGCCTCCCTTCGAATGCACCCTTTGCACTCCCAGTATGGGACCAGTCAAGACATGTGGATTGGTAGACCATTCCTTCACAAACCATTTCTTCCATTTGATCCATGTGGTTGCAACGTCGTGGCATCCACTACCATATCATCCTGAAGCATTATCTTGATGCTCTC
Organism: Pinus taeda; assembly: GCA_000404065.3. Classification (NCBI taxonomy): domain Eukaryota; kingdom Viridiplantae; phylum Streptophyta; class Pinopsida; order Pinales; family Pinaceae; genus Pinus; species Pinus taeda. The sequence continues at coordinate 96,446 of APFE031743175.1, forward strand.
CTTGTGCACCCTCTTGTACTTTTAGGGTGGGGACCACTAAGACACATCACCAATCAGCCCCACCACTGCAATATTTGTATATGTGTGTGGGTGTGTGTGTGTGTGTGTCCATGCTTAGAACTCAAGTGATGTGAAGGTAGAAGGACTGGTTGTCCTATTAGACCCAATATGCACTGAATTTGCATGGTTTCAACATGAGAGTGGAGCTAAGTGTTTTTAATCAAATGACATAGTTATGATTTCTTTACCAATCATTTTAGGCTAAAAAATTAATTAAAAGGAAAATTATTGAAATAAGGTTAAATGACCTCTCCAATGCTTAATCACACTTCATGTTTAATTAAACACATTTATTGCCTACAATATTGTTATATATATGTGTGTGTGTGTGTGTGTGTGTGTGTGTGTGTGTGTACGACACTAAAGGAAATATTATTATCACCAAAAATATTCAAAAGGGTCTCCTTCTTTTCAGTTTATCACTATAATTTATGTGTAGTAATAAATATGCAATTCCTGTTAGTATATATAAATGTATATGTATATTTTTGTAAGCAAAGTCTTAAGTCAAAATTTCAGTCATACTTACCAATTAAACAAAATTGCATTCCTTTGTTTTACATTTGTATGCTAAGAATAAATAAAAAAATCAATGCAGATTGACACGAACATTACATAGCACAGATTACAAGTTCAAAGACTCATCTTGGATTGAAAAATAGAGATATGGACAACTGAGTTACGGACTATGACAATCTTAGCTCTATGATTTGGAAAGAGTGAAGACACTGGTCCAAATTGAGGGTCAACACTATGGAAAAACAAAGAGCAACATGCATATAAAAATGAGCAAGTTAGAAGGTTGACGAGCAGAAAAGAATATGAATCCTCTATTTCACCACATTGCAACATAAGCAACGCTCATACAAGCTTGAAACCCTATAATCATCATATCACAATAAAGAAAAATACTCATGCTAAACATTGTTGTAATAGTCAATGTTTTTTACAAGCTATTCCAACACCTTCAAGCATCAACACAACACATTTTTCACTCTTGCAAATAATAATAATATAAACATTCCTTCTGTAACAATAACATCATATAAACTAGGAATGCAAACATGATTTATTATTAATAACAAACATAAGATAGCTTATCTTGAGCATTTGTTGGGCCACTAAATTATCATTATTTTTACTTCTTGACATCTATTTCATCCATTTCTATCATTCTTTTATCACATTATTTATCATAATTTATCATTTAATTCCATTTTATAATTATTCATGATCTTGTGGATTAGTGATGTTTATTCTACTTTATTTTTAATAAATTGAAGATTATTATGTATGATTTTTCCAATGATGGTTTATTAATGAATTTTTTATAACATCGCTCATGATTTTAGCTTCCAAGATCTCTTCAAGATTGCAAATTTGATCTTCAGCTCATAATCAAATATTCCAACTCATAAATTCGGTGGGATAAAAAGCGATGATTTTGCATTGGATATTTCGGGCAAGCGAAGATAAATATTTGAGATGTGGGTTTTGTGTAAAATAGAACAAATTAGTTTTCTGACAGGCAGTTTCCCAAAATATTGTCTGGATTGAGAAACATGCAAGGTTCTCTAAAAGCAATTCTCTCATATTTTTTGTTGTGGTCTTTTTCCAAATTCTCCTAATTGCAATTCCAAATTCGATTTACTTCTAGCTGAATGTTGATGGGAATATATTTCCAATATCATAATTCTTATTGAGATTCCATAATCTATCTAAATTTTAAGGGAAATCATTTTGTAATTAGTTTGTTGTAAATTTCCCTTTGATGTTTGTGTATTTAAAAGAGACAAATCAAAGAGAAAATGGAGATAACACATATAGAACACATCAAATATTTAAGGATCAAATCCATACATTATAATAATTCTTCAGTTTCATTAATAGAAAGCTGAGAAACATGGTTTGGATTGTTCAATTTATTATGTGAGTTATTTTCATTGATAGACCGATTCTTGGTGGTTGGTCGCTCCTCCCAGTTGAGGTACTATGATGTAATTATTAGTGGATTAGTTATATTTTTGTTGTTTCAGTGTGGTTATTGAGTACTTCTTACATAATGTCTTTGTTGTACCCTCATTTACTATTCTTGAAGAATTCCATTTGTTGATCCCTTCGTTAAATGGTTTTTATTGCTTTGTCATTATTTACATTCTTGTTCCCTTAGAATAGAATAGGCGTTTCCTTCAAAATATTTAATATATATTTGGTACTTGGATTGTTGTTTATTGTTATTTAGCATTTAGTATTATTATTATTATTTTTCTTATATTATGAGAATGTAACTACATATTGTTCTATTGTTTTTCATTATATATTTATAAATATATGAGAGACCAACTTCCTTGATTAATATGATGTCAAAAAAATTAAATAATTGAAAGTTGGGATCCGATGACTATCTTGAACCAAGATTTAATGTAATTTTGTTTTCCTTGGCTTCTTGTTATCATGCCATGCAATTCTTCAGAGGTGATCCCCATTCATAGAATTTAGTGATAGGGATGCAAGGAACTCTACAATCTCAGGTTCCAACAACTTATTTTCATTAACAGGCATCCATGATTCTTGGGCCTCATTTGAATCTTCTTCTTCTAGATGTTGTTATTAAATGATAGTTGGAAAATCCTAATTTTGTAATACTCTTCCTAATCAAATATGAATATCATTTAGATCAAGAGGAGTTTCTTGAAGATTTTGTACCTCGGAATTGTATGTGGACTAAGGTATTTTATTGTTGTGGATCAAAAATGGTTGTGATATAGGTAGTTGAGTGCGAATGGGTATTTGGGGTGCTTGAATAGGTGGTAATGAGAAAGGTATAATTTCGGTCAATTGGGGTTGAAAATGAGTTTTTGGTGGAGATGAATCAATGGATAGCATTGAGATTGGTATTGAGGATAATGAGGAAAATATTGAGGATATGGTAGATTTATTCCATAAGGCCCTTGCCAACCTTGTTGAAAATATTAATTTTGAGGTTGGGATTGAGATGACCAAGGTCTCACCCGATTTACTTTCCTTTCTCTTCCCCCCTTGCACCTCTAAGATGGGACCTCTGGGACATGTCACCCAAGTGCCTCCCTTTGAATACTCCCTTTACATCTTTGTGATGGGTCCTTTGGAACACGTCATCTCGGTCCCATCAACCTGGTGCCTCCCTTCAAGTGCACCCTTTGCACTCCTAGGATGGGACCACCCGAGGCACATGGATTGATAGACCATTCCTCCACACACACTTGCTTCTAGTTGGTCCACCTGGTTGTGATACCATGGAATCCACTACTGTATCATCCAGATGCATTATCGCGATGCTCTCCTTATGCACCCTCTTGTACTTCTGGGATCTTGACAACTAGGACAAGACACCCCTCGGCCCCACCACTCCAAGACTTGTGTGTTGTGTGTGTGTGTGTTTGTGTTCATGTGTGTGTGTGTTTGTGTGCATGTGTGTATGTGTGTCTGAACTTAAAACGTGAGTGATATGAATGCAGAAGGACTAGTTAGTCTGTTTAAATTCAAGTTTCTCCTCCATAGACCCAATATGCACCAAATATGCATGGTTTCAGCACAACAATGGAGCTAGGTGTTTTTAATCAAACAACGTAATTGTGATGCCTTTACCAGTTAGTCTGGGCGGATAGTATAATTAAAAGGAAAATTATTCAGTGGAGGTTAAATTCCCTCTCCAGAGCTTAATCACACTTCTTGTTTAGTTACAGATGTTTTGGTGGCCTACAACATTCTTTAATAATATATGTGTTGTGTGTGTGTGTGTGGTGTGTGTACAAAACAGATATATAATATATAATATATATATATATATAATATATATATAGATATATATATATATATATATAGGACACTAAAGGAAAAATTATTATTACAAGAAACATTCAAAAGGTCTCCTTCTTTTCAGTTTATCAGTGTAATTTATGCATAGTTACAAACACTCAATGCTTATTACAATATTAGTATGTATACATGTATACGTAATTCTCGTAAGAAAAGGCTTAAATAAAAATCTCAGTCACAAGGACCATTTAAACAAAATTTCATTCCTTTGTTTTACATATGTATACTAAGCATAAATCAAATATTCAATTCAAATTGACACGAACATTCCATAACACAGATTACAAGTTCATAGACTTATCTTGGATTGAAAAATAGAGATATGGACAACTAAGTTAGGGACTATCACAATATCGACTCTATGATTTAGAAAGAGTGAAGACATTGGCCTAAACTAAGGGTGAACACTATGGGAAAACTAAGAGAAACATGTGTATAAAAATGAGCAAGTTAATAGGCTGGCAATGAGAAAAGAGTAGGAATCATAAATTTCACCACACAACAACATAAGCAATGCTCATACAAGCTTGAAACCCTATAATCATCATATTAAAATAAAGAAAATATACTCATGCTCAAAATTGTTGTAATAGTCAATGTTCTTTACAAGTTATTCCAACACCTTCAAGCATCAACACAACACATTTGTCACTCCTGCAAATAATACTAATATAAACATGCCTCCTGTAGCAATAACAACATATAAACTAGGAATGCAAACATGATTTATTATTAATAAAAATCATAAGATAGCTTATATTGAGAATTTGTTGGGCCACTAAATTATCATTACTTTTACCATTTCTTGACATCTATTTCATCTATTTCCATCATTATTCTATCACATTATTTATCATAATTTATCAGTTAATTCCATTTTATAATTATTCATGATATTGCGGATTAGTGATGTTTATTCTGATTCATTTTTAATAAATTGATTATTATTGTTGGGTAGCGGAGGCCCCGCGTAACGGTTGTGGGGCTCAAAACCTGCAAGTTTTGGTAAACGTATGGTAAAGACTCAGCAAAATGTGCGGAGCACGAAGTGTAATGATTTGATTCAAAGGATTTTCCACCCAAAAATAATGTAAAATGAGTCAGCCTGCCGATGGTCCGCGGACCATGGAAATGTATAAATAGATCAAGGCTCTATGGTTAGAATTCAGATTTTTTAGTAAGTATTTTTTATCTGGGATGTAATGGGTTTATGAAGCAAGAAGTCTTGGAGCGTCTGTAAGTCCGAGTCAAGGGTGTTGGTAGATAGATAGAGGCTCTGCAGCTGTGTGCACAGAGGCCTGGTAGAGTCTGCAACTATGTGTGCAGACCCCTGCAGCGAGGGAAGATCTTGTTGTATGGACAGAAGATTTTAATAAAGATAAGTGGTTTCTGAAGTATCGCGGATCTATTGTCTTCTGGTTTATACATCTGTTACATGAGTTTATATCTTTCTTTATGATTGCACGCATTGGGTTTTATTGTTAAATGTTTGCTTAAAGACTATAATAAAAATCTCAGATATGTAATAATTTCATTAATAAGCAAGTACACCCGCGTGGATCTTCGCAGAAGCTTGATAATTATCGAGAGTGGTGCGAGGCCACAAAATGGTTCGCGACCCGTCTAGACCACATCAAGACATCCCAAGGGTGCGGAAACCTGGTTCCAACACCCTTCGCTACTAACTCGGGTGAGACATCAGGTCGCGCTCCACTGGTTGTTTCTGAAAGGGCCGGTAGCTGCGTGATTTGTTTGGCTAATAACTCTTCCGAACCTGGGTCAGGGCCCAACAATCCAACAAATGGTTCCATTGCCGGGACTGGGATCTGCCTAAGGGATGTCTAATGTCGGGACGCTGGAACCCTACAAAGAAAGAACTTGAATATTGTTTAGATTAGAAGCTTCACGAGTTCTAGTTCAAGAAAACATAAATCCACAGATATCAGAAGAAAGGTGGTTGGATCGTTACATATACATAGAGATCCACAAGATCTTCTTCTTGTCATTCTCGACATAGTTGTACGAGTGGATCACAAGGCTAGCTAACAGTGTGGGAAGGTGCAAACTAGATCAACCCATTGTGTGGACTCTAGAATTGGTGCATAGGCTAGAAGCATCTCAAGAAAAAATTGCACGCGTAGTAGATCACTGGTTGGATCGGATAATAGGAGGGTTTGTTAATGAGTTCACGATAGACACAACAGTGAGTTATACTGAAGTAGAAAGGCGCTTTCTCCAAGGACCGCGAGGTAAGTATATCAAATCGTTGAATACTTGGATTAAAATGTTGTTATGTGAAAAACGGATTATGCGCATTTATTGATGTCTGGTGTAATGCAGAACAGAAGAGGCTACTGAGGAACCGAGGGATTAGAGAATAGTCCTTTGATTTCTATTTCACAAGAAAGTGAGGAAGAACTCGCAGGGTTCTCTCCAAGAAGCGCATTCCAGTTGATTAAGCAGCGCATTCCACAGATACCATCACCGCCCATGCCATCACCTACTTCACCTACATCAAATCCATCTTCACCGACCCCACCTCCGCCACCACCAAAGGTTGGGATGACGAGTGCAGACAAGTTGCTGGTATTTAAAGGCGGAGGAAATGCGGAACCAAGTCAGTTCTGGTTTGTGGTAAAGGTTGTATGGGAAGCCCAAGGCATAACGAATGATAACATAAAAAAGGCTACTCTGGTCAGTGCGCTGCAGGACCGCGCATTGATGTGGTATATAAAGTACTCAGGTGATCATCTGAATGCGAGAATAGCGACGATCGAGGATGCATTGAATAGAGAATTTGGTCGGCCAATATCAGAGGCACAGTCGGTCATTGGGTTCAAGGAAATCGCAATGTTACCTGGTGAAACCCTATGGGATCTAGATCAGAGATTGAAAAGCACCATTCTCAAGGCTAACATGACATTGACAGATGCACAGCACTGTGCATGGTTTGTGGCATCTTTGACACCACATCTGAGGATGGAGCTATCACAGCAAAAGATCTCAACCCAAGCCGAAGCATTAGAGACCACAATGAGGTTGCACGAAACCCTAATATAGGATCCCGGGTTGGGAGTTCAGCAAATCCACGTGCAAATACAAAACCTATGTTTAGAGATGCGAATTTTGCAACAAGGACAGGCGCCTCGGTGAAAAGTGCGTGAGGAGGTGTGGTGTATAAAATGTAAGGGCCAAAGCCATGATAAGGATCATTGTCCGATCTTTGTAAACTATGTGGCAGTAGGGGGACCAATACCATTGCAACCATAGGTATAAGCATGGCCAAGCGTGGCACCCGAACTCTGGTGCATGATCTATCAGGTGGGAGGAAAGCATGCCACGGACAATTGTCATCGATTGCAGAACCTGAGACAAGGCGCCCCCCCCCCCCCCCAACAGTTATTTTGCAACTTCTGTAGGACGATGGGCCACAATGAAAGAATTTGTTGAAGTTATGAGTTGTTGATGGATCGAACACCTTCTTATAGGATGCATATGGAGGTGCATGAGTAGGATCCCGCCGCAGCAATAGTGCGGGGTGGATTCCAAGGGTGCGGACGGGGGCAAGGGGGAATGGGACCCGGGTGCGAACGAGGACAATTAATCTCCTATAATTTTGGAGGACTGGGGCACTACGCACATGATTGCATGAACCCGACCAGAGCTTGTTGCCCATACTATTACCAATTTGACCACGAATCAGCGGATTGCCCCACGCTAATTGCTCAGATGTAGGAAAAAGGGGTGCTTCTGGCTACTCCCACTCAAAACGTCCAAATGATGAAGGTTGAACCGTGTGAGGAAGACCATAACGTGAATATGATGCTTAGAAGTGATGCAACTACAGGAGAAGATAAGAGGAAGCAACCAGAGGAGAATGTAGGGTTCGTAAGGCCCCCACAAAACAACCGAAATTTGATTTGGAGCGTGCGAAGGAAACATTTATGGAAGCTAAGAAGAGCTTCGCGGAAGCTTCTACTTCAAGGAGCAAGTATCAAACAGAGTCGGAGAGGGATACTTCTATGCTAACTACCTTCTTAGAGACATGCATGAAGCTACTACGGGATACTAAATCGGTGAAGGGATTGCAAGAGTTGATAACTAGGTGCGCAGGATCAGATGAACCTCGAATGGTCCGGAAGCTAGGCAAGCATGCGTTGCGCACTGGGCGGGAAATGCGATTGACTACCCAGATTGGGGACTATGAGATGGATCAGGTCGTCTTTGATTTGGGGTCAGATGTGAATGTCCTACCTAAACAGACCTGGGAGTGCATGGGCAGGCCCACACTACAATGGTCTCCTATCCAATTACGAATGGAAAACCAACAGAGGATCTTGTCGATGGGAAGACTGCAAGGAGTTACAGTAGACATCGACGGTGCAAGCACACAAACAGACTTTGAGGTCATAGAAATTGTGGATGACAGTAACCCATATCCTGCATTGTTAGGGATAGACTGGGCAACGGATATGAATGGAGTCATCAACCTAAAGAAATGAAATATGATATTCAAAAAAAATTCTCTCTGTGTAGTGGTTCCGCTGGACCTAGCTGAAGGGGCACGCTATACTGAGCCAATGCGCGACGAGCACAGTGATGGTGAACTGGACTATATCTACCAGATCACAACGTAAGATCAGGACCCGGTGAATCTGACAGTGGACGGAAGGATCTCATGGGACCGTGACAGTTCATGCACGTCGGACTCAGATGAAGAGATTGAGCGATGGTAGAACCAATTGCATGAGGTAACAACACTAATTTGTAATATGATGGTTAGTTCACTACATCGTGTAATGATAGAAGAAAGGGAGCGGCCAGCGGCTGAGGATGCCACAAAAGAACCAGTCGACCAATGCAAAACAACGATTCTGAGACAAAGTCCACAGGATGCACCCACGAAGGCACCGCAGGCGACAATTGCTTCAAAAGCGGGTACATGCCTAAAGATTCAGAGGAAGTTGCGCAGATGTCGGAGGCAGGTGCGCGCACGAGTTAGAGGGAAAAACGGGGTAAGCATCCATCAGCAGCATAGGCTACGGGTGTATGTTGTGCAGACACCCAACCAAATCAAAATCGCAAGTACAAATTCACCGCAGCAATCCAGTTCACCAGCGGCCCACGACAAAGTCAAGAGGGGAACAGGGGGAGGCACGAACAATACCCACCCAATAAAACGACCCACTGGAAAGTTGCGGATACCATGGGTTTGATGGGCCTCTAACAGAAGAGAGGTGAAGGTAAGATTATCAATAATATGATAGGAAGGAGCTCGGAATAAGCAGGGTAGCAACAAGCCTCGTGAAGTCAATAAACTATGGGCACGGCTAAGAAAGAAAAGCATGCTATTAAGGGAGGGAAGCACCAAGGTGGAAAGTGGCGACACACACGTAGGCCGCGCGAGTCTACACGTAAGGGAACTAGGCCCGGCCGAGTCGCCCGCAGAACTAAAACGAGCCACGACCCTGCTATCATCAATGCATCCGCACCTACGGAAGGATAGACCCCACACAACAGCGCACGAAGGGATAACAGCTACAAAGGCACTTGAAAGGTGCCCGCAGCCCGGGCTAGCAGGAAAGCTGAGACATCGCACCTGGGGTGCGACCACCTGACTAGCTATAGAAAGCACAGTCTCAGTGCCCCAATCAGTTGAAAGAAGGCGCAGGACTATAAATACGTTTGCGGGAAGCCGGAGTGGAAAACAAGTTTTGTACATGGGTTGTGCTACCTCGCGGAAAGGTCTAGAGGTGACCGCTACCACCAATATTCCTAACAAGAAATTCAAGTTACGACAGGGAGGAGCAGGCGGCGAGCCACTAAGGCAGAAGTTTCGAGCTAGATATGAAAAGATCTACATCCTAGCCGCTATTAATGAACTAAAGGTGGAGGGAAGGGATCCATTCAAAAGTAGGAGTCCCTATCGAAACCTATTGCTAGCACTGGGTTATTCAAGATTTGAACCAATAAATTCCAACAAACACTTGGCTACCAGGCATCCCATCAGTTCCATGGCGAGAACCCAAGCATGGTTCACAAAAGAGCTATACTCAACCCCGGAGGAGCCAGATGCAGCAGCTGCAGGCGTCGAAGTTCCAAAATCCCCACGCACACCGCGGCCTTGGAAAAACAAGCAGACGATAGAGCTAGTCAGGGTATCACCAAGATTTAGTAAGTTATTAGTAGCCGAAAAGGGGAAAGCAATCACCACCAAACTCGAGGAGGACGACGATGAATTACAAGCTTTGATCACTCAGATTGAAGCATAAGATGAGGACGAAGAGGATGTTTTCCAAATACCTTCATGACCCCATATATCTCCCCATGGAATGGGATGGCCAAGATACCGAAGGACTTGGATGCTACAAAGAATATGCTTCAGACCCTGCTTCTTCCGGATGAGATAAGGTTCGATGGTTTACTGCTGGGCCAAGTTCTGAGCATCAAGTTCGAAGATTGGGACCTTGTGGACAGCGACAAGTTCCCCGAATTTGCTGAAGACAAATTACTGCCGCAGAAGTGGTTACTAGGTGTGGAGAAGGCAGGATTACTTAATCTAAGGTGGATACCCCACTATCACCGCGCGACCATCACCATTTTTGTTATCCAACAGTTACTGTGTCTGGTGCATGATGGGTATCTCTAGTTGGAGGAGTTGATTCCTATCATGGCTGATTTAGTAGACCAGATTACCCACTTCCCTATCAAAGGGAACAACCCTACAAACATAGCCAGAACGAGCAGTGATGTGGGTCTCGCAGAAAAAATGAAGGCTAAATCTAATTTGCAGAAGCGGAAGCAGGGGTATGTCATAGCAAGCATCAAATACCGCGAGGTGTGAATCGCCACCCAGCTACTAGCCAATAAACTAATGAGGAAATGTTGTGCAGATGAGGTCCCAGCTCCTGTCATTGCGCTTGTGGAGTAGTACATAGAAGGGGTTTAGTTCAACTAGGCACAATTTTTATGTGACGAATTTTTGGAAAATTGTCGGGAAGCATAGGACAAAGGTAAGACATTTCATTATGCATGGTTACTACTATCCATCCTTCTGGTTGTAGAGGAACTACCACAGGGTAGCCAGTTTCCCAGCATTGAGAACAACCTACCTGAAGCAGTGCGGTATACTTCACTATAGGCTGCAAAGGATGTAGCGAGGGTTTGTGAAATTAAGGTTTTTTGGACCTTCATGGGGGGAGTATCCAAACACAGATCTCTTGTAGACCACGGATGTCTCCAACGATACACAATAATTTGCAAAGCACGACTGAGTTCAAAGTACACATGCATAACTTATATATCTGGGCGTGGAAGGATCCAAAGCGAGCACGGGTCACGCTCTTGTTCATTGCAATGGACGATGCCATTTACAAGGTATTGGTAGCATGGCCTCCAAACTGGCATGTCCCAGACAAGGTCGTAGTAGAAAGAATGGCAGCACAACAGCGAAAAAAGGAAATTCAGCAGCGACTCACTCAATTGGCCGAAGACACATCAGGGGCAAAAGGGAATCTTCACAGCAGGAGGCTACCAAGGAAGGGATAGCCACAGAGATCATGGTAGATCAAGAAAAGGCCTTGGAACAGGACATGCAATGGGAAAAGGAGACACCGGAACACATGGACCATCTTACAAAATCGACCCAAGTCGAGCGGCCGTGCAGCAAGCAATCGTCGCACACACACAGAAAGTCAAAAACAACAAAGGCTTTGGAGAAAGAGTTTATTAACAACAGCAGACACCAATGTACCTACCAGTGTGTTGGCAGAACTGATCATAGAGTAGACAACTATGTTAGGGGAGATCCGAGCGCAGTTGCAGGAATTACAGGTGCGACCCCCACGCGGGGTAATCCTAAATCTAGCAGAGGACACCGCCGTAGCCGAGCAAATGGTGCGCACCCACGCAATGAACACCTTAGCGTTGCCAACAGGTGTTGTCCTAGTAGAAGTCAACGGTGACGTGCATAGTTTGGGTTTGAATATGGTCACTCTTCCTAGAGAAACCCTATAACAACTACAGGATGGGGTAACCACTGAGCTTCGTGCCAGGGAAGGTCGCGCCCTCCAAACCCTGATGGAGCACAAGGCAAGTCTGGCATAGGTTAGTCTCCAGTGTGATGACTTGGTCGCACACAACCAGGACGTAGAACATGCCATGACGGAAGCTTTCAGCGAGGTACCAGAGCTAGTTATCCCAGCAGAACTTCCAACAACTATCAAGATTCATCACATGGCTACAGGATTCCGTACGGCCCAAGAGGAGGCCGCAAAGGCTCAATGGGAGTTGAATTTACAAATTGCAGAGCTAAGACTAAAGGCACAGCCACCCACCCCTCTAGAAGTTCGAGAGCAATGCCACAATGAAATTCAAGTCGGACTAGAAATGATAAAGCGCGCTATCCATGATTGCACGGGACAATTAGATCCTTACGCTCACCTCCCTCCAAGAAGACCTAACCATACAACAAGTAGAAATCGAAGCGCAAGAGTTGCAACAGGCTTATGACACAGTCCGAGGGATTGCACAGATGGTCACTATCACGCAACGGTTGGCTAAAATGAAGGAGTCCCAAACTCTCAAGGCACAAGTTGACGTCGCACGGCAAAAGGAGGCAGTGCTTAAAGAACGCATACAAACCTAGCTTGATGAAGCATTTTCGGTTTCCACAACCATCGAGGGAAATTTAGGGCACATGCAGGGAGTATATGATCCTGGACAGGCAACTGCAAGTGATACTGATGCATCGGCAGGTCGCGTAGAACAAGTACAGAGAATAGCAGAAGAGTTTGTTGCAAGTACAAGTGATGCGCAGAAATTGTTGACCAAACTCCGTGCCAAGATTACCGCACCAGCTGAGTGACTTGGGACGAGTCACGATGATTGTGTTCGGGTCCTGTTGGGTAGTAGAGGCCCCGCGTAACAGTTGTGGGGCACAAAACCTGCAAGTTTGGGTAAACATATGGTAAAGACTTCATGAGATGCGCGGAGCGCGAAGTGTAATGAGTCAAGTCAAAGGGTTGTCTGCCCAAAAATAATGTAAAATGAGTCGGCCTACCCATGGTCCGCGAACCATGGAAATGTATAAATAGAGCAAGGCTCTATGGTTAGAAGTCAGTTCTTTTTAATAAGTATTTTTGATCTGGAATGTAATGGGTTTATGAAGCAAGAAGTCTTCGATCATATGTAAGTCCGAGTCAAGGGTGTTGGTAGATAGATAAAGGCTCTACAACTGTGTGCACAGAGGCCTGGTAGAGTCCGCAGCTATGTGCGCAGATCCCTGCAGCTGAGTGCGTAGGGCAGATCTGGTTGTATGGAAAGAATATTTTAATAAAGATAAGGGGTTTCTGAAGTATCGCGGATCTATTGTGTTCTGGTTTATGCATCTGTTTTGAGTTTATATATTTCTTTATGATTGTGTGCATCAGGTTTTATTGTTAAATGTTTTCTTAAAGACTGTAATAAAAAGCTCAGATCTATAATAATTTCATTAATAAGCAAGTACACCCGCGCGGATCTTCGTGGAAGCCTAATAATTATCCAAAGTGGTGGGAGGCCATAGAATGGTTCGCGACCCCTCTAGACCACATCAAGTCATCCCAAGGGTACGGAAACCTAGTTCTAGCACCCTTCCCTACTACCTCAGCTAAGACCTCAGGGCACACTCCACGGGCTATTGCCAAAAGGGTCAGTAGCTGCGGGATTTGTTTGGCTAATAACTCTTACAAACCTGGGTCAGGGCTGAACAAGCCAACAATTATTATGTATGATTTTTCTAATGACGGTTTATTAATGAATTTTTTATAACATCACTCATGATTTTAGCCTCCAAAATCTCTTCTGGATTGCAAATTTAATCTTCAGCTCATAATCAAATATTCTAACTCATAAATTCGGTGGGATAAAAAGTGACGATTTTTCATTGGATATTTCGGGCAAGCGAAGATGAATATTGAAAATCTAAGACATTGGTTTTGTGAAAAATAGACCAAATTAGTTTTCAAGTGAGCAGTTTCCCAAAATTCTGTCTGGATTGAGAAAAATGCAAGGTTCTCTAAAAACGATTTTGTCATATTTGTTGTTGTGGTCATTTTCCAAATTCTCCCAATTGCAATTCTAGATTCGATTTACTTCCATCTGAATGTTGATGGGAATATCTTTCCAATCTCATATTATTTATTGAGATTCTGTAATCAATCAAAATTTTATTGGAAATAATTTTGTAATCAGTTTGTTGTACATTTCCCTTTGATGTTTGTGTATTTAAAAGACACAAATCAAAGAGAAAACAGAGAATATAAAAGGATAAAATCCATACATTGTAATCATTCTTGAGTTTCATTAATACAAAGTTCAGAAGCATGGTTTGGATTGTTCAATTTATTATGTGAGTTCTTTTCTTTGATAGACCGATTCTTCGTGGTTGGGCCCTCCTCTTGGTTGAGGTACTGTCATGTAATTATTAGTGGATTAGTTATATTTTTGTTGTTTCAGTGTGGTTATTCAATACTTCTTATAGAATTTCTTTGTTGTTTCCTCAATTGCTATTCTTGAAGAATTCCATTTGTTGATACCTTCGTTAAATGGTTTTTGTTTCTTTGTCATTATTTGCATTCTTGTTTGCTTAGAACATAATTGTTGTTTCCTTCAAAATAGTTAATATATATTTCATAATTTGATTGTTGTTTCCTGTTATTTAGCATTTAGTATTATGATGTTTTTCTTATATTATGAGAATGTAATTACAGATTGTTCTATTGCTTTTCATTCTAGATTTATAAATAAATTTAAAATTCCATTCTCATTTCATATTTTAGATTTATAGTATAAGTTTCTATTCACAAGTTCTAGATTAGTATTTCATTTTTTTGTTGGGTAAAGTAGTGTAATGTTTCAATTCAGTTGTGTGATGTAGTTGTTTGTATAGATTTGAATTCTACCATTTAGTTTTTAAACTTTATTTTCTGAATTTAGCCATGTCATTTCTTATTGTTGTAAAATGAAGAATAGATTGATAGTTTAGAACACAATCATATAGAACTAATATTAATGGTTGGTAGTTTCTTGCATATATTTGCACACTGCCTTGAAACAAAAATTCGTTCCTCATATTGATAGTTAGTGTTTAGGTGATTAGTTATTTTTTTATTAAGTAATTAATTTACCCAACATTTTGGCATCATTGTCGGAGAGGCAGTCAAATAGCACTATCACACTAATATTTGGTTGTAGATGCATTCCTAACTCCGAGAGGGTTGGATATTAAAGACAAAAAGTAATAACCTACGCATGCACCCTAGTTAACGTGTGGTGAGTTTTTCCCTCTATTGGTAGTTTCAATTCATATAACATGCATTGATAAAAGTAGGAATTTTAGAGTTAAAATTTTGAGAAATAAAATCTTATGATTTTTCTCAAGTGGTGATGTAATCACATCCCATTCCAGTAACCAATTGATAGGAAAATTTGAAGGAGAAGCCTCAAAGTAGCACATGAAGAACGTCTTCTATTTTGGTAAGAAATGGCACGCATTTCTACTTTTGAATTCCCTGTCAAAGATCTAGGAGTGACACAAATGCACATCATTCCCCCATCTTCTATACCAAATTTTCATGGTTTGGAAATGAATATCCAAATACATTCTTATTTGAGTTTGAATTACTTTATAGAGGATATGATTATTGTACTAATGATCAAAGGTTGAAAGTGTTTCCTCTTACTCTAAAAGTAGCAACTTTCTCATGGTTTATGAGCCTTGGTGAGAATTGCATTCAAACATGGGAGGAAATGAAGAATGTATTCTTAAATAATTATCAAAGACTACTACAAGGCTAATGAAGATATTCTTAGAATGACACAAGGGGAAGGTGAAAGCTTGGAAGACTATGTGGAACAATTTCAATATAACCTTCAAAAATCAAAGCATAAACAGTTATCGAAAGAGACCTTGAAAACACTCCTTCTTAAAGGAATCAAAGATGAAATTTTAGAACTCTTAAATATGGTAGGAAAGTGCAGTAATGTTTCAAATTAGAGTGGGACTCTAACTCTACACCCAACCATAGAAAATATACAAGCACTATTACTTGTAGATGTCACCTCTAAGCTAGATTACAAATCTTGAGGTGGGGTGCATTCAGAGAGAGACCTTCAATAAATACACAATTGAACCAGAGCACGACCAAGCCACCCTTCCTTTGTCCTCAAGGAAGGAAACTTCCCTTTGTAATTTTATTCCCAACAAGTTTCGATAGGGCCTTTAGCTGGTTTATTTCTCTTCTTAGAGCTCGTCAACATAGCTTCAAAAATTCTTTATCTACCTCTTCCATATCCTCTACGTGGCAAGAGGTTTTTCTCCTTTATGTATTCTTATTCTCCCCTTTTTTGATCCCCCCTCTCTCGAGCACATGTACCCCCATTGAATAATTTCCCAGTCCTTCCTTGTTTCCCATGATTTCATAGCATCCTCCTCAAGGACAACACAACCCATGATGCGTTAATGTTTTGTATTTCTCTTTCTTGTTATCGGAGCCAAGGATACCTAACTCTATCCTTTCTTTGTCAGTTAATTTATGGCATAGTTAACCCCATTTAAAACCACTCAAACAATTAAGGAATGATATTTAAAATAGAAATTCCCTCAAGAAATCTTCTACCTCATGAAATGGAATCCATGTCACCTCTCATCCTTTTAATTTATAAAAGTATTTACATTGCATACATGAGGATAAGAAATTAGGATATTATAAACCCCTCCCCCTTGGGGGAATATCATCCTCAGTGTTCAATGACATGTACAATGAACATAATTGAAAAATATACATGTTGTTTCATGGAGCATTATAGACTCATCTCTTTACAATATTTACAGTGCTTTATGATTTTCTTCAACCAATAAACAAGATATGATAAACATCCAATTACAATTCAAGTATCAAACGGAAGTAGGATAGACACTAAGTCATAATTCAACCATTTTCCCAATGGACCTTTGGAGTCTTTTGATTCTTTGGAGGTGTTCAATCCAACTTGGATTGTTCTTTATGTTGATTTATTTACACACACTAGATTGGTTACAAACTTGACAAGCATCCAATAACCTTTATCTTTTCCCATAAATGCACTAGATTGGTTTATAGACTAGAAAGCATCAAGTGCCTTCTCTTCTCTTTGACATGTACACACACTAGAATGGTTGCCAATCCCGACAAGCACCTAGTGCCTTATCTTCTCTTTGACCACACACACACTAGATGTTCGGTGTGGAGCTTGATTATCTTCTTTATTCAAAGGTATCATCGCCTTGAACCTTGATTCCTAACGAAATGGAAACATGACGTGTTTAATTGTTGTTAAGGGGGTCCAAGGGGGGTGATGATTTTATGAGACCCAACCCCCCCCCCCCCAGCACCACCTAGCGAGGGTTTAGGGACAGCGCCCCCGAAGCTAAAAATAGATGAAAAATTACCTTGTAAAATATTGTAATTTCGTAGTCAATCTCAGTCATTCATTAGGCGAATCATATGACAATAGAAGTTATGTTTAATTTAGGGTTTTTTACCATAGAAGGCAACCCCTCAATTTATATGATGGAATTGTATTGCGAGCTTGTATATGTGTATTCTGAGTGAGAAAGAGAGAGGAGACTGTGTGAGAGAAAATAGGAAATTGAGGCGGATCTATTGTAGGTTGTGTCTCTTAATTTTGCTAGATAATATAAAGGAAGGACTAGTTGTTTCTCCATGGACATAGCCCAAATTGGCTGAACCACATATATCTATGTCTCTCTTGTTTTACGCGTTTTCTGTGTTTTTGTTTCTACAATATTTTATGTGTTTCATTGCTATGTAATATATAATTTTCTAACACTAGATGGGTTTCGAAGCCTAGAAAGTACCTAGTGCCTTCCCTTCTCTTTGACGATGTACACATACTATATTGGTTGCAAAGCTTGACAAGCACATAGCACCTTCTCTTCTCTTCTCCTCTTCGATTTCAAATTTACTAAGTGGATCATTGGCCCTAAGGTGAGCACTTAGTAACAAATAAATATAGATAATCCCAATCGCTATCCCATGATTATGGGCACTACCAAACTAAGTAGTCTTCTATTGATAAGAATATAGGTGTGTTCCACAACTATGTAGGTATAGGTAGTTCCATACCTGCCTATTCCATACACATTAACAAGACAGGGCCCTAGAAAGTCCCATACCTACTTGTTCCATACACATTACACAATACAAGGGCTCAGACAGTCCCATATCTGATTATCCCCAAACATTTCTCAATACAAGGGCCTAGACAGTCCCATAACTACCTATTCCCAAATATTACACAACACTACGAACCAAACAATTGCATACCTTATTGTCCCCAAAACATCATATAATGCATGCACGTATTCACCGTACAACACAATAGAGACATGTGTACAACACAACTACACATACACAACATGACATGTACACAACAACATTAACAATTCCAGAAACCATAATATCTCCATCCACTTCTTAATATGTGGCAACTTCCAGCCACTTATGCTTTCTTAAGGGCCCAAGCATTACACAACACAAGTGCCCAGATAATCCCATACCTTCCTGTCCCCCAAAAATGACACAACACAAGGGCATAAACAAACCCATACCTACCTATCCCTAAACGTTACACATCACAAGGGCCCAAACGATCCCATACCTACTTGTCCCAAAAACATCACACAATACATGCGTATATTCACGGTACAACAAAAGAGACACACATGTAAAACACACCACATACATAATACACATAGCACCATATGATATGTACATAAAAACATTGACAATTCCAGAAACCACACCATCTCCATTTACAGACACCATGTAACACTACCTCTAGTGTCTTTATTTGCATGTCACAGATCATACTGCTTTCATTTTGTTGTTATATGTTTCAGTGTTTCTTGTTCATAATATAACATGGGCATAATTTATACATCATGTTCACATGCTATTAAAATTATAGATCAATCAGGGTTGTTTTTTCCCTCTTGATTCCTCATTAACCCATAACCGTTTTATGCCATCCACATATGCATTAAATAAGTTTAACTAGTTCCTCTTCCACAAGAAGAGCTCTTGAAAAAATCCTATCAAACAAAATGACATTCTCATATTTTCATGCAATATTGGCATGATCATGGGAATTTCGTGGATATATA
>APFE031743175.1:173986-198835 GCA_000404065.3 Pinus taeda
CAATCCGTACTGGCACTTACCGTTTCACCGTGGAGGAATCACCCAACCACTCAACGATAAACTACCAGGTTTAAAGACGCCGGAACACATCTCTAACCTAGACCTCTAGAATATTTGTGTTAAGTTTCAATGCGTTGTTAGGTTCATTGAATTCATTTTACGGTTTATCTTTAATTAAGTTTCAGTTTGCGGCCTTACCGTTTGTGGTCTCTTGAAAATTCCTAAATGCAAAACTATATGCGAAAAGTGAATCGTTTCATTGAATGAACTCTATCTACGAGAGAGTTGAGAGTTTTATACAAACAAAACGATCACAAAGATTCGAATGCAGCTAATAACAAGAAATGAAAATCTTTTTCTTTTTCTTTTTTAAAAGCAAAAATTAACACAAAATGCTAATTATTAAAAAGCAAAAAATCTTTTTTGTTTTTTCTTTTCTTTGAAAATAGTATGATGCACTCAAACAGATTTCAAGAGATATACACTAAACAGGTAATTCACTCAAAGAATCTAGAACCAATCCTGAAACACGAAAAATGACCTATTTACGCAAAGAAAACACCAAGACCTTCAAAGAACCATGTAATCTAAGTTTCAATGAAGTCAGGCAAGAAATAAACAAGCTAAAAGTGAGTTACTTGCAGCATATAATGCAAAACTTGTATAGCTACCAGAGGAATGTGGGAAACAACCAATAAATCGACTGGATCAGCAAACCATAAATCCGACAGAAGGCTCGACATGCAAAGCCACTAGGGCTAAGATATAATATCGGTAGAAATAAGCAAACAACTGAAGGATAAAAGTAATGTATGCACAATTTACTTGAAAAGTGTGCAAATGTAATCTATGCACAAATGAGAATTCTAACTATGCAAGCATGATCTATGCAAGAGAATTCTCAAACACAAGATGATTATAATGTAATCTAAGAACTAGTCAAGTGCAAATCAAGAAAATTGGGTGAGATTTCCAAAGATCAAAAATGAAAACACTCAAAGGCGATTAACACTCATACCCAATTTAGCAAAAACAAAAGCAAAAAGATGCAAAATTGTGAAGAGACTGAGACAAACCTTCAAGTAACGATCAAAGGAAATCAAATTAAGAGTTTCTCAAAAAGAGACTCAAAACCAGTCAAACAAGATTCCCACACACTTCAGCAACTATAAAAGTTAAGGCAAGATACAAATCCAAGCTTAGAAAGCTGACAAACAAGCTAACTGAAAAAGTTAACAAGTCTGGTGCGACTGTCAGACTACAACTCACGCTATAAAGAGATTGGCGTGGGTTGTCTGATAGCAACAGGCACCAACCAGCACGACTGTCAGAAGAAAAACCGCGCTAATCGAGTTTGCCAGGCAAAAAAACAAAGCAAGTAGTCCCAGGCTTGGTTTACAGTATCTAGAAAGGCCAGCAAGCAGGAAACAGCAAGAACTTTAACCTAGAAAGCTAC
Source organism: Pinus taeda (assembly GCA_000404065.3). Classification (NCBI taxonomy): domain Eukaryota; kingdom Viridiplantae; phylum Streptophyta; class Pinopsida; order Pinales; family Pinaceae; genus Pinus; species Pinus taeda. The sequence goes on from APFE031743175.1 coordinate 175,443, forward strand.
TCAAGCCAGTAAACAAGAGAAAAATTGACATGCAAGGCAAGGTTGAAATTGTTTAGTTTGTAAACTAAACCAGAGATTGACTGAAGTGGCGTTGATCTACTTCACTATTGCATGGCAATAGTGTTTCGTAGGCTATCTGGCCGCTCTTCAGGCTCCGTCTACAGTTTACAATTCAAACAACAAAAAAAACAAACAAGAAGCTTATCCCCAGTGGAGTCGCCAAATTGTTGAACTGGTAACATAACCCCTCTATAGTTCTCAATTCTCACTATCACTCTAGCATAATCTCAGCACTCACACTAGCTCTAGCAAAACTAGTTGGTTTTAATGCAGGGGGACAGTCATTTATAGATGGAGGAGGAAGGAGTATGCATTGTATCAGGACACCTACTGAAGATTTAGCATTATCCCTAAATAGCCACTGAACTTGGTTGTCATGGATAAAAAGATGACACTCGACCACTTCCATGAGATTTTTCCCTCAAAGAACTCCATGAACAAAGAGGAAAAAACATATGAGTGCGCGCTGGCTAAAAATCATAACCAAATTTAGGTGGCGCGGGCTTTGCTCTATGACAGAGCGTCCATGGACGCGCCCTCTTTTGAAGAACTGAGTCATTGGCACGGGTAAGACACGGTGAACCCGCGCTAATGGAAAAGGGGCACTTTTTAAGGATAATCTGCAAAAGGTGTCTTCAGGGAATTTGAAGTTCATACTCAGTAGAATCCAATGCAAGTGTTTTTAAGTTGTGTCACTGGTCACAGGTCCATAAATGTGTCCTCCAATGTACGAAAACAAGGGTAACAGGGACAGTGACCAACGGTGACAAATTATTGTGTAACAGTTACCGTCGGCCCTTTTGCCAAATGGGGCATTAATTATATGACCTGTAACCCTCACTCAGCCAGGGGGCATGGGTATATCATCATTGTTGTCGATTACTTCACAAAATAGGCCGAGGCGATGCCTACACTATTTGAAGACAGCCACACAACGGCACAATTTTTGTTCAATCATGTTATCTCATGACTCGGAGTCCCTCAGGCCATCGTCACTGATCACGGAAAGCATTTTCGTAATCATATGATGACTGAATTAACAACCCAGTTGGGCCTACGGCATGATATCTCGACACCATACTATCCTCAAGCCAACGGTCAACTGGAAGCTGTCAACAAGGTTCTAGTGACAATGCTTCAACGCACCATCGGCATGCATAAGTCCAACTGGCATTTGATGTTGTTCTTTGCCTTATGGGCCTACCAAACTTCAGTGAAGGATGCCACCGGGTTCACCCCGTTGCAATTGGTCTACGGTCTGGAGGCTACCCTTCCGATTGAGTGCGAGATCCCTTCTTTGAAATTAGTTGTCGAATTACTCCCCAACACTACTCCGGTAGAAGAACGCCTTCTCTACCTAGAGAGACTAGACGAGACCCGTTGACTAGCCTCTCTAGCTATTGAAGCACAGAAGAAGAGAGTGAAAACTCACTTCGATCATATTGTTCATCCTCGTTCTTTTGTTGAAGGATATCTAGTCCTGCTTTATGATCAAGCGAATGATAAGCTAGGGGCCGGCAAATTCGAGCCCATGTAGCACGGGCCTTATATTTTAAAGCGAGTTTTGCAAAAAGGGGCCTACGAGTTGATTGATTATGAAGGGAATCCTCTAGATAAGCCCCGAAATGGGCTTTATTTGAAAAATATTATGCATGAACCCCATGCACTCTAATTTGTACATACGTGTGTTTTTAGCAGGTGTGTTGTGTGTGTGTGTTTGCATGAATTTTGCTTGGTGTGTAGGCATGATTGCCGCTTATTGTGTCTTTTTGCTTCGCATGCAGATGTCTAGTCCGCCTTACGTTGGTTTCACTGATGGTGCCTGCTGTAGTACATGCAACTTGTCTTCTGCGGCATGGGTGATCTACGATCCTCACAGTGAGTTAGTAGACCTTCAAGGTGTCTGTCTAGGTTGTACCACAAACAATGTCACTGAATATAATGTTGTCATCGAATTATTGACTGAGGCCATCAACCTTGGCATTCGTGAGTTGCTTGTGAATTTGGACTCTCTTCTTGTAGTCCACCAGCTTAATGGGCATTATTCCGTCAAAGATCATCAGATCCTAAGGTTATATTTACATGTTAAATTGTTAGAAAGGAATTTTGATTTCATCACATATCAACACATTCCAAGACGATTAAACACGTTAACTGATGCATTAGCCAATTATGTATTAGATAGACATTTGCATAACATGTAATTAAAACAGCATGAAAAACACAATAAAACATAGGAATATGTATATCTATATCTATATCTATATATAGATATATATATATATATCTATATATAGATATATATTATATATATTATATATAATATATAATATAATAATAATATATATTAATTATAATAATATATATGTTTGTGTGGTGCACCGAGGCGCTTAAAAAATAAATGTATATGTCCCATAGAGTCTGTGTTCTCCATACATCCGAAACACATGTCTCTCAAAAAATCATCAGCAAGGAATAAACCTAGGTGTCTACTATGGTGTTTTATGCTCCCTATAGCACACCGCCGCTCGTGCCACCCGCCTCAATAGGTGGTGCACCCTGGATTTCACCCCTATTGTGTGGATCTGCAATGCTACGGGGACCTCCTCGACCCCCATGTAATCAGGGATCCTCGCCATCAGACCCTCAAGGTTTCGGGCCACTATCTCCATCTCGTCATCCTCCAGGGAAGCCAAGGCCAGTGCTCTGATGTCCTGTGCATCCCTCCATGCCTCTGGAGCCAACCCAATGGGTCTCACTGGTCCCACATCTATAGTTCCATAGCATTCGTTATTAGGGCATATACATGAAAAAATCTAAAAACATCATAAAAAATAAAATACAAAAATAATGTGATCAAGTCTCTTACCACCATCATCCCACTGCTCGCTAGGGGGTAGCTTCATGTCAGGATCTCCGCAGAAGTCCATGCCTGCGTATGGCCAATCCTCAATGAAGATCACCTGGCGCTCCAGCCACTCTCGAAACAGTGTCCCCCACGAGACTGGTCGTCCACCACCTCCTCGTGGCATGTCATGTGCCCACCGTGTAGCTCTGGTCTCACGTGGTCTAGGCAAATCCAAATCCATGTCCTGTAACTGCAATGCCGGCACCCGCTCCAGCATGAGTGGGACTAAGATGGACCCATAACCAAACTGCTTCGCCTCTCCTCATCGACAGTTGGTAAGTTGCCTCTTCATATTCATCGTCACTATGTCTACCCAGTTAAAAATGGTTGGATTGAGACATTCAAGAGCCAGCCGGAGATGGGTCTTCGAAGCCTCATGTTGGGCTTGGGAGCCCGCTACCCGTGTCACCATGAATAACATAGCATGAAGAATCACATCGTCCATTGTCGGGATTGCCACCTTTCCACTCTTTGTTTTTCATGCCTGGGGGCACACTCGCGCCATGATCATCTCTAGTGATTTTCCCCCAGGACGTTGGCCCTCTAAGATTGGCCTCTCACCCCGGCGGGACAACCCGGTCAAAAAATATATGTCTGTGGCATAAAACTCGATATCCCGGCCTCGGATGATGAATTTCTCATCTGTGGGATTCCAGGCCCGGATCAGTAGCTCCAGTAAATCAGGTTGTGATCGTAGGTGCGGAGTGAGGAATAATTTGAGCAATCCACATGCTCGTAATGCATTTCGGCACCCCACATCGGCAAAAGCTTGAATTTTGTATTTTTGCCAGACAAACGCCATTATAGCCTGCATGACGAAAAAAATGAATTAGCACTTCTTTTGCAAAATTCAACACGTAATTTTCATAAGATATAATTTCGCGTCGTCATCGCGACTGTTTTTAAAACAGACGCAATGACGCGAGGTCGCTAGTTCTATTTTTCCGTGGTCATCGCGGAAGTACATCACTTTTCTGCAATGATCGCGGTGCATTGTGTGTAAATTTTTTTAGTCATCGCGGACCCGAGGGGTATACCCACGATGACCGAGCGGCGGAACCCGGTCCAAAAAATTGGCCTAAACTAACAAATTCAATGATCAAATGCATGAAAAAGGTATTGAATTGAAGTGCAGGACGAAGTCTATCTACCTGGACAGAGTTTTGGGGTGAACGATGGACAAACGGGGCCGAAATTAGCTAGCCAACTTTGGTGCTCCAAAATGCTCCACAGTGAAATGAACAGTAACAATGATAAAAATGGATGGATTAACCCCTTTTTATAGTAATTTTTGGGAATTAAAAAATTATATTTTATAAATGTGGGTTTTTTCTCATTTTTTATCACATGGTTATGTTAAAATTTGGTTTTTTCAACTATGTTTTTACGTATGTTGTTCATTTTATATCGAATGGGTTTACATGTGACATGTTTTCGTGTAGAGCTACAATGGAGTTTCATGTACACTTGATCCATGAAGTCGTCTTTCAGCTCTTTTCCTACTTAAAAAAATAAACAAATAAATGAAAATATAGCCGAGTTGTTCCTCTTGACTCGTTAAAAGTAAATAAGAGGCGGTCGCCTTTAAGCTCTTTTCTGACCGTCTAAAAAATGAAAAGATTGTTGGGCCTTTGTCGTTTCACGCTCATTATTGGTTACGAAACGACGTGATTTCGGTCGCTTTTCTACTTTTTCAGGTCAAGATCACTAACCATGAAAAGTACTCCTTGATCGTAATGGTCAAGCGGTTCTTTCGAGTATCGTTTTATACTTTTTCGAGCTCAAGAGACACAACTTTATGAAAAATGACCCCCCTGGAGTTTTCTTTTCCGTGTCTTTTTCAAACTCCCTAAACATGAAAAAGACTCTGAGTTTTTCCTATGTCGGACTCGTTAAACTCTGACGACATTGGACTCGTTACCATGACGAGACTCGAGCTTCTCCTCCCTAGGGCTTGTTAAACTATTACTAGGTTGGATTCGACCGAAGGTCGAACTTATATCACAAGCATATGCTATCCCCTTCAAGCTTGTTTTCAAAAATAATTGGGGTACTCGCCAGCAATGGTGGGCGAAAATTTGGAAAACATCATTGATTGTCTATGGCAGCTAGTCACTCTTGAACATCGACACATATGCTTCTTGTCGGCTTGGGACATCCATACATCATCATTTGGCCTTCTGTGGGTTTGGGTTGTCATTTAGCCTTATTCCATCCGATTCATGCTATCTCCATCATAGTCTCTTATCCTTTGGTACCCGAATGCTGCCACCCTCTGGAGTCGTGTCACGGACATGTTCAAGAGTATAATCCTTCTGTAGTTTACATCCTCGCCTTTTCCTTTGATGCTCTATTTCACCATCTACCACTTGTTCCTTGTCTCGTGTCGTTGATGGGGGAAACATTATGGCCCTCCTGCGACGGATCATCTCCTGTCGACTTCAGCTCATTATCCAGGAGATTGATCTAGAGACCCATTTTGGTACCTTGGAGCTTGCATGCCTCAATGGCAAGTTCTTCGCGCCTAACGGTTGACTTACATCATCAGTTGCCGATTGGGTGATTCCACGAGTGTTAGACTTCAGCTCATCCTTCACACTTCGTGGATTGTACTAGATAGTACCTTGAGAACCATTGGCATTAATGGTGGTTTCTCTCTTGCTTGTTAACGATTTACATCATTGACCGGTAATCAAATGATTTTCTATCATGCTCGACTTCAGCACCTCTATTTGCATGTTAGAATTTGTACTATGATCGGTTGGGTTCAAGACCCCGAACTCAGATTACACATATTCGGGCTGCGTGGATTGATTAGTGATTACATGACTCATTGATGGATGGTTGCGACCATACCTTTATCATTATTATGGTCTCATTAGCTGGATGGCTACGTCCATACCATAGACCCAGTTCGTATGTCTTTTGGATGGCTGTGTCCATGCCTACATGTACTTCACTATCAGAGATATCAGTTGTTGTTAAATAGTGAATCCATACAGGTGAAAATAGTTTTAATAAGAGGAGGAATGACCTGTTATAGAGTTTTTTAAACCCTATATCAGTTGTACTTGCGCTTGTAGGTTCTTCCTGATGGTGTTCTAGCTCAGCCAGTTATGTAAAGCATTTCACTCCTCCCACTCTCTCGGCATTCATACTTTAGGGGGCATCTGTTACACAGTAATTTGTCACTACCTTCACTCCCAGTCCATTTACTGCGTCATGTGTCCAAGTCACACATGCTCATGATGAACAAATTCTCTCCTATGTTGCCAATTGACCCACTTTTCCTAAGTTATCTACCTCATCGTGACTATTGTCTTAATAAACATGTTGAAGGGTGCTCCTAAATAGTCCAACCGCACTTCTAGCGCGCAAGTACATCTGATTCCCGCGATGGCCCGATTTCATACCCCGCGCGAGGTTTCTTATTATCTTCAGCGATGATCTGACTCGTTACACTAATTACTCGCGCTGTCAGCGCTGAATCCCAGTTATGTACCTGCGATGAGCCAGATTGGGTGAATTTGTTCCAACAGTCGGCCTTCTGGATGACTCTAGACCTGGTTGTTGGCCTAGTTTGTGTCGCCCTTCGTTCCCTGGCATGGCAGTTCTGTCAATTTTGCTACCTTCCATGATGATAAGCTCCCTCTCCCACCTTTCATGGACACTCCTTCTCCTATTTAAACACTCACCTTTGATATGATTAGATAGTTGGTAAATTCTTGGCTTGAGCAGTGTTGTTAGTGCTTTTGATAGATAGCTAGTGTGAGTGTGATAAGTGTGAGAGTGTTGATAGCTTGAGGAAGGTTGTGAAGTGCCCTTGATTTCATGTCAAACTTATGAGTGAGAGAGAGAGAGACCTTTGTATGTTGGGAGATCCATCTTCAAAGAGTGAATTCTTGAAGAACATGCTGGTTGGATTCCTCTGAGAAGGCTTCTGATGTCAAGACTTTGGTTGTAAGCTTGCTCTTATTTCATTATTAATACAATCAATGATGTTTTCCTATGTCTTGTATGTAATGTACTTGGTAGCTCATGACTTCTTGACTTTGTGAGTAAATAGTTCATTTTCGTTTTCTATATTACGTGCTTTGTTGTATTTCCTTTGCTTTGTTTCAAGTTGATCACTCATTGAGGAGAAGGAAGCTAAAGCTGGAGCAGCGCAACGGAACTCCATCAATCGCCGGAAGAGGTAGGCCTCCAACTCTAACTATTTAAGGAAAGATATTGTTGATCTATCCTTGTTTGTGACTAGACCCACTCTAGGGCTAGAGGGGTTGCCTCTGTCCGCAGAGGCAACACTTTCCTACATCACAGGGTTGTCACTAGCTAATCCAATTCCGCTTGTATTGTTAGAAGAATGGGATTAAAAGTTAGGCTTTTTTTCTTTTCTTTTCTATCTCCTATCCTCCTCTTCCTATCCAAGAACTTAAATTGATTTAATTAGGTTTTATGGATTATCCTCTTTACACCTAAGCACAAGAATCAGATCCTAATAGCTTCATTGCTATAGGAATTAATGCATGGGTGGTTGTGGCCAGAATAGCCTCATGGATCTTCCCGAGATCCTTGGTAGACATATCAGATTAACTGCAACTAGCATAAAGAAGCATATAGATATTCATATTAATGAATGATATTCAAAGTAAGAAGGAAGAGATTACATCAGATGTTGGTGCAATTTTGCTAGAGAACCCAATGTAGCAGAGTGGAAGACCTCTCTGCTAGCTCCTAGATCAACACCTTCATATAAACAAGACAAGAAGTAATACTACAACATATAAACTCTGATAATTAAAACAATAATATATAAGGATATCAAATAACATGCATCTAAGCTACTCATAAACTATGGCATGACATCAATACATAACTGAAACATAATATAAACACCATAGAGAAGGCAACACGGTTGCAAGTCTATATTAATAATAGGAAATGATGATTACAACCATCTGGTGAATCAAGCTTCCTTTAATCCTCCAAATCCTTTCTCTCTCTCTCTCTCTCTCTTCTTAACCTCTTGGTAAACCACTATTTCTTATAGAAATTTTCGACAATAAGTTGGCAATCCTTCAACCTTTCGACCTCTTTCACAATGCCTCAAGCCTCCAATATATAGAATGAGAGGCTAATCCTTTACAACCCTACAGATCTTGGCACAGGAACCATCAAAGGTGGAGAAAGATCCTCCATGCAAACAACATCTACGCAAAAGCAGAAAGAGGCAGAGTAGGCAATAGCCTAAGAAAAAGCTGCTCAGAAGAAGAAAGAAGTTGTTGCTAAGGCAGCTTCTGAAAAGGAGCGCGCCGAGAAGGAAGCCACAGTGGAAGTTGAGGAGTCTTCTTCTCAACGCACTCCAGATAAGGAGGGGTACAAGGAGGAAGGAGGTGGAAAATCAAAGCACTCCTTTTAGGATTACAAACTGATCCAGGTGGCTCCCAACACATGTAGAAGTCCAAGAGGACTCTGGCACGGTCAAAAATCAAAGTGTTTGGATTATGCTCGAACTAGGTTCATGTTGAAGATCTCATCGTCGTGATTGCGATGGTGTGAATGATTTATAAAAGTGAGTCTATATGCTAAAGTTAGGAGCGGTCAAAGTTCATGGTTGACTTGGGTGACTGGACAGGCTTAAGGAGGAACAATTTGGACAAAATCCGGCCACCGGATTCTAGCCAACTTGGGCCAGATTCTGGGTGAATTTGTGGCCTACTTAAATTGACTCCTTCGGTCAATTTTCAAAATGCCTAATTATTTTATAAAATAAAAAAATAATATATGTTGAGGTGGCGGGTCATGATACCCGCCACCCATACTCCCAAGCCACAACCATAAAAACAAAATGTATTTAAAAATGACCGATTGGCCTTGACCCCTGTTGGCCCACAGCCAACTGCATACATTATTAATGGGTCGGCGGCCATGACCCCGCTGAACCCTCCCAACCACCATTGTACATTAAACATTAGATATGGGGTGGGCTAGCCACCTCCGATGAACCTGGCCCACACCCCCAAACCAACAAACATAAACCATTATATCTTGGGCTGGCAAGAATCGAACCCCATTCAATATAACCCAAAACCATGTAATGGTTACAAAACTTCACCTCCATATTTAATACACCCAACCACCATACGATATGCGCACCGTTACCAAAACACATTGTTTCATAAATTTAATACAAAAACGTTATGAAATAACTGCACGCGGATTTGTGGGGGGTGGTATTTGATCCCCTAACCTCCCCTTAGAAAATTTCTATCTTTTACCAATGGACCAATGGAGCCTCTTTGAAAAGTCTGCTCGAAATTGATTTTAAACCTTCATTTTCTCAGTGTGGGGGGGGGTAAAAGATGTGGCACGGAAATTGAGACATGATTTTAATTAATTTTTGCAGGTGAAACCATGAGCTTTAAAAAGCACAAGCAGAACCATGATTGAGCCAAATTTTCAGGAGGGCGAAATTTTGCTAGTGTCCAAATTGGATCAATTTTATGTTGATCTTACACCTCTCAGCAACCCGAACCTGATGACGCAGTCAGAATTTTGATATGAGCAATAGATCTTTAGATGACCCAGAGGAGGGAATCTTTGAGGAATCTAATGTGAATCTAAAAGATTCATGTAGGCCCAGATTCCCACTTTCTCAGAATTCAGAAATTTGATAGTCGATTTTACACTATTTGATGCCAAAAACCTGAAGGTGCAAATCATATTTTCCATTTGATCATTTCATTTTTCGGACACTTTTCAAAGTGGAGTGCATGTGTTAGCATTCAATGTGCGAGCAGTCATTTCCATGAGATTCGATGCCGCGAGATTGATGGTGTAGCCAAATCTAGTAGTTTATCATCATCTTCTTTAGATAACTTCTTGATGTGAGGTATATGAAGTGTGATCATGTACTTCTTTATCTCTTTGCTTGAGATGCATTGTGCTGTATAGATCCCTGTTTGATGTTTGATGTGGGATCTTGTTTTTTCCTTGATGTGAGATGTACATATTGCCATGTTTTTATTGAGATCCCTTTGTCATCATGTTGACGAGATACTCATGTGTCACCATGTATGTTTGAATTGAGATCCCTTTGATGCCATGTTGACAGCATGCTCATTATTAACATACATGAGATTATGTCATGCTAATAGGAGTCCTTTCTTGAATGAGAGTTCCTGCAATGAAACATCTCTTGGAGCCACTCCTGCATGAGAGTATATTCCTTGTATGATAGAGAAAACACATTCATGTACATCATCACTCTTTCCATCACTTAATGTGGCAGTCTATTCCATCTTGACACCGGGCCTGGAGACGTAGTCCCTCCTAGACAAACGTTGTTATCAATGTCTTTTGTTTTATGTTGTTGATTCATGTCATGATCCCTCTTCTTTATAGCATGCATATATGTTCCTTTATGCTCTTTTAAATGCAATTCTAATCACATCACAGAAGAAAAAGATCTTGGTTAAAATCGGGAGTTGAGTCAACTCGGATCACAAACCGACAGAAGGAAACAACTTCCGAGCCCAGGAAGAAGCAGAAATCAGACAAACACATGCACATAGATCCAATGGTCTTCACTGAGGGGGACTTGGATGAAATCGACGACAAGGTCTGCAATACAACCACAAAACTGTGGACGCAGTTTGAGCAATAGTACTAGTAAGCACTAGGAAACGTGCAGAAGGATCTGTGAGAGTTGCAGATTCAGAGAGGTCGGCTACAAGCGAGCGTTGGTCAAGCGAGCGGGATTCAACCGAGCCTACTGCAAGTGAGCATGGAGATTATACACACATACAAGACTTTGGACCTCAGAGTTATACTTTTACCATAAGGTTCACTGCATGCAGAAGTAGATGAAGCAAACACCCAGCTCAAACAGATAAAGGATGTGGGTGTCAACTTAGCCGCACTGCCCATTCAAACCCTCCATGGGCTTCATCGGGGGGTATCGGACGAGCTCAGGATCAGGGAGAAGCATGCACTATCAATTATCAGCAAATTGAAGATGAATAATGAGTAGATTTTTGCAGAAAAGGCTCAGGCGCTGAAGGAAAAGGAAGAATTGGTCGCGCGAAGCTAGAGCTTAGAGGAAACAATTACGCAGGCATGTTAGATGCTGCCAAAACTTCACATTCCAGACGATGCTGCAGCAACAACAAATATTCAGAAGTTGGCTATCACAATCAGAGAATTAAAGGATGAGATTAGCCACATAAATTTTTAGTTCCAAATGAAGATCTCACAGCTCGAGATGAAGTTGCACCCAACCACTCTACTAGAAGTTAGGGAAAAACATGAAGCATCTATCAAGAAGAGCATGGCCACTTTGGATGCAGCAGTCACATGCTACAATTGATCTTTGAGAAGGTCATGGAACTATGAATGACTCTGCAGGAGGATCCAAACTTGCAGAAACTTGGCATATACATGAGAGAGTTGCAGCAACAATTTGATGAACTCAGGGCAACTGCGTACACTTTGGTGCCAGTCCAATGCTTTGCTCGACTGTAAGAAGGAAAACAGATGCAAACACAAATTGAAGAGTTGCATAGAAAAGAGGTCGTCTTAAAGGCCAGAATACAACCATGGATAGAGGAAGAAAGTCAACTTACTCCATCAGTCTAGGAAAAGTTAAATACACTCAAGCAGACCCAAAGAATGACGTGCCTTGCGATGGAAGGCCTGACTACAAAAACGTTGGTAGAGGAAGTGCATCAGGTTGTGGTGCAGGGATCAGTTGACATAGAAGTATTGAAGATGGAGTTCAATGACGTTCACAACAATATCAAGGCTTCGGGTGAGTGACTCGAGGGCGAGATGCCCAATTTGTGTTGGGGGCTTATTGGGATGGGATCCCTGGGGTCAATTTTGTTACGTTTTGAGTCAATTTTATATTACCTTTTGTATAAAATGTAAAGTCTCCATGAAATGTGGAAAGCAGAGCGCGAACCTAGTAAAAGTAAAAGGGAATTTAGTCCCTTAGGTGGGTAGGTGATAGAATTGTTTTGAGACCTGCCCATGGTTCGCGGACCATGCTATTGTAAAGAAAATGCTATAAATAGATGAGTCATAGTGAGTCTAAGGATCAATCAATTAGTGAATAATCATTGTAAGGGAAAGGAGCTAAGGCAGGAAAGGTTTGTTTCCTATAGTTAGGCAAAAGGGGAAGGCTCCTGCAGCTGAGTCTGTGGAAACCTTGGCAAGTCCACAGGCTGAGTGCATGGGCCCCTGCAACTCAGTGCGCAGGGATAAAGAGTCTGTATTTGAATTTTTATATCTAATAAAGACTTTTTTGGTCCAAATTTGATGAATATGTGTCCTTTATTTACTTATTCAAAGTTTATGTATCTTTGCTCTGTAATGTTTTTTATATGAATAAATGCTTATTTACTACGCGAACCTTGTATATCTATAACATTTATTCATGATAAGTATAACTAAGTACCTCCGCGAAGATCTATAAGTCATTTAGTTAGATTTGCATTAGTTGTTTATTCGAAAGGGATAAAGCTACGCGAAGGCAGATCTAAGCCATAAGGGCTTCAGGAAACCTTGGTTCTTTCATCCCCCAATACTGCTTCAAGTGAGACTATAGCCTGTGCTACGCAGGTTGTTTCCAAAAGGACCAAAATTTTAGGGTTTTGTTGGTTGGCGTAGATAAGGTTGAACCTGGGTCATGCCCCCTCAAGCCAACAACTCTCTCATGAGTTCCCTTTGGAAAAAGCTAGGATGTTTCCTTGCCTTATTTCTCTTTATTTTTCTATTAGACTCCATTAGAAATAACAATATCCTCAAATAGGTTGAAGATGGATGTTTCCTGCTTTTCGAGCTAACATATGAGTAAAAAGTGGGATATTATTTAGTCAACGTGCTCCTTTGACCTCTGGAACCCCAAAAAAGTTGACTAACGTGACCCCTAAGGAAACAAAAAGAGTTACCCTAGGGACTTACGCCCCTAGCTCGTACATGGGAGTGTTATAAGTCATCCTAATAGCTCCTGGGGGTGTTACCCTAGAAAATAGGACTGTGAGCTTCGTCAAACCTTCATTCAAATTGTCTTCCTCCTCTAAGCTGATGAGGAGGTCATTTTCCTATATAAGAGGTTCCCCTCTAAAGTTTGATATTAGAGACAAAGACGACGGAAAAAATACTTTAAAATTGTCGTGTTGGAAAAAAGAGAGAGCGGATCGGAGCTTCAAGACTACGAGAAACCCGATACAACCACATATGTTAAAATCTAAAATCATGTCCTAAGTCAGGAATTCCCATGCTCAATAGCTATGTCAGATTTATTTCTCAACAAAGATGTATGACGATCATGTCCAACGATAAGCACAATGTGGAACTGTGTGATAATAGGATCATCCTGACGAGATGTCTCCGAAAAACAATATACTCAGCTTGTGAAAGGAAACAAGGTTGAGTGATGTAAGCCTCTACCCAAGGTCTTGATCGCTTCCTAATATCAACAACATATTTCAACACATGTGAATAAAGGTGTTGAGATCGAACATGTGAGAAATCTTCTGATTACTAGTCAATAATGAAATTTGTTAATAGACTCTAAGATGGCCACCGATAATGATGACGGTCTCCAAGATGCACAATACAATCTAGTGAGTGTGATTAATGATGTTATCATCAAACACTCGTAGAATCATTCAACCGGGAGCTAATAATGAAAACCCTTGATCAAACAAAAGGTAACCTTCCACTAATGACTGCAAGTTCCAAGGCACTGATATGTCTCTAGATTTGCTTCCTAGATAGAGTATTGAAGTCGATAGGAAGAGACCTATTGAAAGGTAGATAATAATGTGTCCTACATCGGTGGACACGAAATGGGACAAGAATGATTTTTTTTGAAGATAAATTTTGAGCAATGGGTCAAATCAATGGAGGGCATGATGGAAGTATATGAGCGACAGTTGATGCAAGAAGCAAAGGATAAAGGAATCCATTTAACAATAGAAGGCATGACACAAAGGTTAACCAGATAAATTTCGACTCATGAACACTAAAGAGTGTGAGGATAAAGGATGCAGGAACATCCCAGTATATAGGTTAAACTCATAGGATGGTAAGGTTCATTTGAGAGGCTGACAAAGGAGGTTTCTCTGAGGGAGTGCCATGTTCAAGGGAATGACTGCTGCCAAAAAAAAAAATCCAAATAGAGACATAGAGCAATTATGTCGTCCAATTTTTCCCCATCTGATTAAATTTAACGACTCCAGATAGGTAAAGTAGGTGGTCTTTTCATATTTAGAGAGTCTCGAAAGATCAGAAAGAGAAGCTCTAGGGGGGTCCCTTTGTCATATTTGATAACCGAGTGTGACAAAGGTTTAATATTATACCCAACATAGCTCCTTTTCTGTAAGTTAGTCTATCGAGCCCGAATAATGTGATAGACCTATGCTCAACAGGAATTTGCCTCATTTTGTTATGAGTACAAGGGGATGGAGTAAACTTGATATTCTTCATGAAATTTTAATGAGTCATATGAAGACAAACTCAATAGATATTCATCAAATTTTAATGAGTCAAATGAAGAAAACTCAATATTTTTTTTTTTTTTTTTCAGTTTAATGAGCGAGGAAAAAGAGATAAAAGAACTACTCGTGCGTTCTTTGTAGATTTAACAAGCCCAAAGAAGGGAAAAACTCGAGGATTTCTCAATTTAAGAGCGAGAAAAGGTCCCAAAAAAGAAAGCACTCATACCGTCATCGTAGGCGTTTTATGAGCCCAATGGTGATAACTCGGAGTTTTTTCAATTTTACGAGCGAGAAAAAATTCGAAGAAAGAATACTCAGAGCTTCTTCATGTTTTTCGCGAGCTTGAAGAAGTAACTCGAGGTTTTTTCAATTTTACAAGCGAGAAAAAGTCCCTAAAAAGAATGCGCAAACTACCTTTTTTAGTTTTAATGAGCTAAAGAAAGAGAGAAAAAGAGTTTCTCAAATCTTCTTCATAAGATTTTAACGAGCCTGAAGAAGTAACTCAGGGATTTTTCAGTTCAAGAGTGAGAAAAAATCCCAAAAAATAACATGCTCATATCTTCTTTATAATATTTTAATGAGCCCAAAGAAGTAGACTCGAGGTTTTTCGGATTAACCAGCAAGAAAAATACCATAGAAAGAATGCTTGGTCTTCTTCGTGGTAGTTTAACGATCCCGAAGAAGGAGATTCAAAGTTTTTTCGTTTAATGAGCAAGAAAAATACCATAAAAATAATGCTCTATACTTCTTGATCTCGTTCTTGACAATAGAAGGGTCTATGCCATGCATTTCCTCATAAGACCAAGGAAAAACATCACAAAAGTCCTTAAAAGGGTAGGTGAAGCTCGCAATTTCCTCAGGATTATAGTTAGCTCCAATATGAATGCGTTCCACGATACCTGTTTTGATCAATATAGCGATGGGCATAGTCTTTGAAATATTTCCCAAGTTCCCTTCCGAATCCATAGTTTGGATAGCCGTATAAATCAAGGGAACAATCTCAGGTGATTCAAAAGGTATTATTTTTACAGATGTCACATCTAAATCAGATATGAAAATGTGATGGTGAGAGTTTTCCGAAGGTTGCTCCTCTAAACACATGATCTCTTGAATAACTTCGTCCAAACGTAGGAGTTGATCGAGGAGATATTTAGAGGGAGCAGTTGTGGGAGAGGGGATGGTACCATTTGTCGTGAACAAAGTGACATGAGAATATGATGTAGATTGAATGGCTTGAGAGGTCAATTCGACTAGTGACAACAGCATTTGTTCTCCATAAGAGTCAATGTCTGAAGGGGTCAGGAGGATCCATGGATCAATTGGGTCATGAGGAATAATGGAGACCATAGAAACCATCTGTGGAACCTTGGGTGGAGGGAGAGGAAAGAAACCCATCAGGGAAGAACCCTTCAAAAGGCCGGTACCATTATTGACATAAGAGTCAGGTATGCCACCCACTAAAGGTACAATGCCGCTAGGCAACAAGGAGTAATATGCAGTGCAGAAGGAGAACTAGTCCACCATGACTATTCTTCCATCCAATGGAAATAGGATGATGCAGAAAACTGTAGACATGATGACAGTCATGGCATAAGTCCAACTACAGCCCAAAGGCAGATTATAGTTGATCATTCGATCCACGACTTCAATGTCCACCGTTACCATTTTCCCACTCAAAGTGATGGGGTAGTCAACAAGGTAACCTTTTGGGATGAATGTATGGCCATCAAATTATTTAATGGAATTCAACAATGGAGAGAGGATTGTAGAACCTAAGGTGAACCAACATGAAGTGGACATGATGCAGGTAGAATCGCCTTCGTCAATGACAATTCTATGTACCCCTCGTCCTTGCGAAAAAATTTGCACCTGAGATGCAAGCTAGTGGGAAAGGGGAGGTTTACATTTATCCATGTTGAATATTGCTAGCATCGAATCTTGAGGGTCAACCGCACCAATAGCCGAAAGTAAAGCGTTCCTTCTTGCTAGACAAGTTTGCAATACTTCGAGTGCAAACATAACTGACGGTACTTGCGCCAAAGCTTCTACAATATTGTAGTTATGTGAAGCACATGCAGATGTATTATGTGTTGTGCAATGAAGTGCTCCTTTTGGGGGATGAATTACAAGATCAACAACCGACCTTTCGATATGAATATCATTGGGCGACGGTGGGTTCGACTCGAGGTAGCATCCTGAGCATTAGTGACCTGAGCTCCATAAGTTTTGGCTCACATTTGAAGATCAACCATTTCAAAGGTGTAGATGGTCGACGATCCTTCACCAGCTGAAGGATGATGTGAACCGTCATTTACCCCTTGCGGGGGTTGAGGTGGGTTCGCAATAAGATGTTTTTGTTGTTGAGCATGGAAAGGGTTGTGTAGGACCGCGAGGGTCCGGAAACTGTCCTGTTGACCAAGAATATTTGTGCATTCTTGGAGGCACAGACAAAGATGTGTCATATGGTCTTCCACATGGATTTTGCAAGGGAACTTGATAGCTTTGTCCTTTCCACTGTCAGGTGGTGAAACAACTTTCTACTTTGGGTTGGATTTCTTCGTTCACTTGGTTGCTCTTCAGAAGAAGCATTCTTATTCCTAATCTTACCGGTGGTTTTGTTTTGTAGACTGCACATATTTTATCATAGCGGTAGGAAGAGCAACCAATTGGGTAGTGGGATCAACAAAAAACTGGGCATTGTGCCCGCTAAGTAGTTTTATAGAAAACCCAAAGGTAGTGCCAATAATACCATTAGCGTGCGCACTGGGTTGCTTAGTAGCGGGAGATTTGGAAGTTCTAGGGACATTGGCGATAACGTCATATAATGTGCCAAAATGCGAATAAATTAAATCTAAGTGTTGGGCATGATGAATGGATTGGTATTCAGTGACCACACCACCTAAGGTAACGTCCTTGGCGATTTGGAGAAGAAGATATTTACATAACCAATCTGCTAATAGATAATCCAGAATGGGAGCTTTGACTATCCTCCGTCGATGTCTCCATTCATAAATGTGATCGAAGATGTGGGTGGAGGTGCCTTGGCATAAAGTAGTAAGGAGTTCTATCCCAATTTCGTAATGGATGGGTAACTGAAAGTCCTTTAAAAATTCCATCACCAATGCGCCAAAGATATTAACTGACGTGCATGGTAACTCAATGTACAACTTGGCTGCATTTCCAGTAAGGGTGTGGGGGAAGAGTCGGATTGGGATACTGTCATCCACCATGGAGTTTGATATGCACCATAGATGATAGGTGGTGACACATGCACCCAGATCATCCCCTTGTTTTCCTTCAAACTTCAAGATGTCGGTAGGTATTTTGTGCAGGATTGGGGGCCAATGTAAGTTATGGTAGATGGGGTCATTGGTCAATTTGTATAAACGGGGATGTCGAGTGTTGCCAAAAAAGAAAAATTATTTGGTGCCCCTGACTCTAACCAAGGTGATGACGAATGACTTGATGGTCCTTGCAGTCCACCCATCATATTGTTCCCAACATTATACATAGGGTTTGCTAAATAATATTTTCCTTGAGGAATAATCATATAGTGTGGCTATCCATATGGGTTGTTGGGCTGGGGGATATAATCTTGATTTCCCCCAAGATAATAATTGCCCCCTTGACTCACTTGAGGTTGAGAATGGGGTTCCCAAATGGATTGAGAGAGAACGGGTTGAGGGATCTCGTAGCCACATAGTTGGTCGTCGGCACGTGACTAACATATGGACGATTGGTGTCAATCAATGGCTATCTAGCTTGTCCTATAAATGGAGGGGGAACCATAATGCCCCCTACTAGTATGTACATGTTAGGAATAGTGCTCCCTATCATTTAAACCTGGGGGTTTGAACTAAACAAAGGATTCCAACCAAAGGGTTTACTAAAGGGACCTATCCTAACAATGTTATTTGGAGCGCTAGCCAAAGGTCTAGGAGTAGACACAAAAGGGGCAGAAACCGGTATGTATTGGGTTCCTCTTATGTTAGGTGTAACTAAGTTGCTTAGACTTGGCATTGTTTGGATATCAGGGTTTCCGATCAGTGGTGTATTACTAACTGTCATCTGGGGAAGTGAGGGTGGACCAAAGTTGTCCACAAAAGCCCATGGCCCGTTAGTCACCAACAAAATGGTGGATGTAGGTACAATGGAAGACATGGTAGGTACAGGTGCAACTTGAATCAATAGTGGTCCCAAAGGATTAGTTATAAGAGGATTATAAGGAGGTACAAAACCTTCAATGAAAAAATCTTTTGGTAGTATTGAGTCTTCGAATGTATTGATTGATTCAGTGTTAGATACTGGAGACTGATTACCTAAATATGGGTCATTCGGTTCACTGAGGCTCGGTGGATCCTCCATAGTAAACGGAGGAAGACCTTGTTGTCACCGAGATTGACGATGAGGGCCATATGTAGCCACAGTGACCAATATATTTTTTCAAAAAAAATTATAGTGATATTAGTTATGGTCTCAGTGATAACTAACCGACACCTAAAATATAAAAAATACTCTAAAGTCAATCAACAAGTAGGGGATATGACTATTTCTGATAACCACCATTTGCTGGAGATGAAACCTAATATCACAATGGATAAAAGAGGGAGCTATCCATATGTACAGTTATGATTACTCTTGAGCTTTGCCTAAACCTCATATTAAGGGACAAAGTACTCTCGTGAAGACGAGCACCCTCCCAAAAACCGAAGAGAGATTAGATTCATTTGTTTAGGTATCAGGGAAACCCACCCTAGTCACCTTGTGTTCGTCCCTAAAAAGTATGGCCATTATTGGCTTAGTGGGTCCTGACCCGGATTCAGAGTTAATTGCGCAAAACAAAACCCTACACTACTTGCCCTTTTGGCATCGACCCGCGTAGCGCAAGATGAAGTTTCACTCAAAGCAATATGGGAGGGGGGGTGCTAGAACCAAGTTTTCTTATCCAGAGATCAATGCGATGTCTTCTATTTCCATAGCTCCGCCTTCACGAAGATCTATAAGCCCCTAGGTCTCGGTACTGCAACTTCTTTTATACAACCCCTAAACCTCCACGAAGGATGACGACAGGTCTTTGTGGACCCTTAACAAATAAATCATCCACTTACATGCATCATAAAACACCCCTAGATCTGATCTCGCGCAAATCTTCTTAAGTATTTAATAAACTCAACATAATGTATTATAATATCCGCGAAGATACTTAACATGCAATGCATACAACTATTAAGACGAAATCCATAAAGTCGTGCATCATTAGATCAATAATTAATCAATGTATTTAGTTCATCACAACATATATCACAAACATACATAGCAGATGTAAACATATAAAAATAAGAATTTCTCAAGACTTCCCTGCGAACTCAACTGCATGGGTCTATGCACTCAGTTGTGGACACTTCTCTAGGCCTCTGCACACTCAGCTGTAGAGCCTTTCTCTCCTCTAATACTCACTTCTCTGTGCTACCTTCTATTGACCCATTACATCCATCATCATCAGATTATCACTATCCTGCCTTAGACTCTCTAAGACACACCTATTTATACAATCCCATGGTCCGTGGACCATGGGTGGATCTTCAAACTTGACTCAACTTTACCTATACAAGGGGCTAAAACATCTTTTACTCCTAATTACCTACGCAATCTACATCCACTAATCATGGATACTTTACATCTTTTTACCAAAATTTACATAAAAACTTGGGTTTTAAACCCCAAAACTGACCCAGGGGACCCCTTCCCAACAACCACTATGGTTACCTCAAATCACAGACACTATTGGGGGGGACATGGGTGCACATAGTATTCTATGTGGGCAGGAAACCTGAGTCCCCAAATCAGCTTTGATAACCCCGAAGGGATCCCTGATACACAGAATACCCAAAGGAGATACAATCGAAGGCGGGCTACCTTCTTTCACATTCCAATGTGATCTCGCATTTATCTCTTATTTGACTAGAGTGGTCCCAGATAGTATGAGTGCAGCATAATTTTCCCTCTTTAATGACACTAGTCTCGATTTTATGATCTTGGGAAGTTAACTCACAACTTCCTAGCCCAAGATCTTATCCTAGACTAATATTCATGTATACTCAAAAAAGAGTTGTTGATTGATTTTATTACGAGATAGATTTTAAATGTACTTTGTTAATGTCTTTGGAAGAGGTGTTGACGTATGGAGTTTTGTGGGACTTTGACACAAACCATGTAGAAAATGATTTTCAATTTCAGTTCAATGAATGAGCTATTTCTACAAGGAGAGAATCATTTATACATCAATTAGTACCATACATCCATTGTAGTAAAACACAAGCACAACTTGCAAACATGCAATCCTCTCTAACAACTAAACCAAATAAATGTAGAATGTAACCAACAACAAAAAAAACTTTAACAAATTTTTATTTTCCTTTTCTGAAAAACATAAGCACTTAAGCTATTTTCCTAAAAATAAAAACTTCTCAGGAAACAAGAAACTAAACAAAAGTGCACAATTACAGATTCTTGATCAGACTATAGGAAGCTTCCCCAACCCAGGAGTTCACAAAACCCGTTGTTGATCAAGATATGGCTGGCTAACACACTTCAGAAGAGGGCACGGAGAGTTATTGACTGCACTAATGCTCTATCTGCAAGCCATCAGAGGGTTATAACTCTTTGGTTGCATTGTTGGGGTGCATTAGGGGGGTAGAAGCTGAAAAATAAGTCTTTTAAGATCAAGAAAAAAGCTGAGCACAATGAGGAGAGTGTTGAAAAGTCTTGAATGGTCAGAAAGGGAACCAAGAAGTAGGAGGGCCTAAAAGAAAGAGAGATCTAGGAACTTGGTAGGAGAAAATTGTGAACTAAGTATAGTCCCTAGTGGAGTCGCCAATTCTGTTATAGGGATTAATGCACAAGTGGTTGTTTCCATAATACCCTCAAGGATATTACTGGGATCATTGGCAGAAATATCAGATTAACTATAGCTAGCACAAAGAAGCATATAGATATCCATATTAATGAATGATATTCAAAGCAAGAAGGAAGAGATTACATCAGATCTTGATGTAGTTTTGCTAGAGAACCCAATGTAGCGGAGCAGAAGCTTCTCTGCTAGCTCCTAGATCAAGATCTGCATATAAACAAGACAAGAAGAAATACTACAACATATAAACTCTAATCATAAAAACAATAATATATAAGGATATCAAATAACATGCATCTAAGCTACTAATAAAATATGGCATTGCATTAATACATAACTGAAACATAATATAAACACCATAGAGTAGACAACACAACTACAGGTCTATATTAATAATAAGAAAGGATGATTACAACCATCTAGTTAATCAAGCTTCCCTTAATCCTCCAACTCCTTTCTCTCTCTCTCTCTTCTTAACCTCTTCGTAAATCAATATGTCTCATACAAAGTTTCAACAATAAATTGGTAATCCTTCAACCTTTAGATCTCTTTCATAATGCCCTAAGCTTCCAATATATAGAATGAGAGGCTAATCCTTGCAAACTCTCTCATGAGTTCCCTTTGGAAAAAGCTCGGACGTTTCCTTTCATTATTGTTCTTTCCCTTTCTATTAGACTCCGTTAGAAATAACAATATCCTCAAACAGGTCAAAGATGGATGTTTCCTGCTTTTCAAGCTAACATATGAGTAAAAAGTGGGATATTATTTAGTCAGTCGGTTCCTTTGACCTCCGGAACCTCACAAAAGTTGACTAACGCTGCCCCTAAGGAAACACAGAGAGTTACCCTAGAGACTAATGCCCCTGGCTCATGCATGGGAAGCATTACCCTAGAAAATAGGACTGTGAACTTGGTAAAACCTTTAGCCAATCTGTCTTCCTCCTCTGAGCTGATGAGAAAGTCATTTTCCTATATCATTTATACCCCCTTACTAAATATTGGTGAACACAACCATTGTATTCCATGTTGCCGTGAACAATGGACCCCACACCACATAAAATATGTGTAGCTTTCGGGTGGATCTTCGCTCATTTGACTAGTGAGGTCAGCATAATCAACTCCGACGGGGTATAATGCATGATGTTTATGAGGAGTCACCCCTAGAAATAGGAAGAAAGAAGAAACCATTGATCACCAGATTGATGACTCACATTCACTTCGAAAACCTCCATCACCTTGACAAAACCATTGTAGGGGGTGTCATAGGAGGTGGTTTTGGTTTTTTACAAAACCACTAGCGATGTGCTGACATGCACATGGTGACAAGTTGGGCCCCATATTTTTTATCACTACATGAACTTGGCACCTCATCATTGAACTTTTCATACTGGCACCCATTTGTACCTCTGGGGCGAGATCCCCGGGACACGTCGACCCGGTCTGATCAGCCCACATTCTCCTTGCTTTGCTCCCTTTGCACCTCTAGGATGGGACCTCCAGGACATGTCATCTTTGTCCCATCACCCTGATGCTTCCCTTCAGCTTCTCCCTTTTCATCTTCAGGATGGGGCCTGTGGGACACGTCATCCCAGTCTCATCACTCTGGTGCCTTCCTTCCACTGCACCCTTTGCATTCCCAAGATGGGACCACTTAGGAAAGATGGATTAGTGGGTCATTTCTACTCACACCCTTGCTTCTATTTGGTCCATGTGGTTGAGACACCATGATATCCCATGCCATATCATCTTGTCGATTATCCTGACACCCTCCTTGTGCACCCTCTTGCACCTCCGAGGTGGGGACCACTGGGACACATCATCCTTAGGCCCTACCACAAGACAATAAAGGAAAAATTACTGTCACAAGAACCATTCAATATGATCTCCTTCTTTTCAATTTATCACTATAATTTATGTCTAGTTATAAACACTCGATTCCTACAACACTGGTGATAATATGTGCCTCCCTGCATACAAGCCTAAACACTCAGTTCTTATAACATTGTTATATA
>APFE031743179.1:0-27190 GCA_000404065.3 Pinus taeda
TAAACAGTACAAGTTAAGAAGTAGGACTGTAAATGTAACACAACCTGAGAAAACAAAAGATAAAACACAGCCCAAAAGTGCCATAGTAGTGGAACCAAAGAACACAACTGATTCACCCACAAAAGAAATAATTATTGAAGATATTACTAAACAAACATCGAATTCACGAGCTCCATTATTTGAAAATTCTAAACCAAACAAAGGGTCTCAAGAGGTAATCAACAAGAATAAACCTCAAAATCAAGAAGAAACCTCAGCAGATAAAGAAAGTAGGCTTACCCATACTACTAAAACACAAACAGAAAAACCCTTTGATTTGGAAACTGAAATTGGAAAATTGAAAATAACCATACCTCTGGCAGAGCTAGCCAAAAATGAGATTTATAAACAGCAGATTCAGAGATCTCTGCAACTCACCCATAACAAGAACAAAGATAATGTGGATAATGTCAATGTATTGGATGACACCCCTGAATTGCTTTTTGGCCCAGAGGTTGATGGAAAAGTAGCAGGCTCAGGAATCCTACCATTTTATGTCAGCCTGCATGTGCATGACAAAATATTACACAAAATGCAATGTTTGACTCAGTGCATCTCACAACTTAATGCCAAAATCGTAATGGAAAGGTTAATTTGGATATCACTAGGACATACAAGGACCTTTTTTTTCTTTTTCAGATTCCAGCCAAGTCAAGTGTCTAGGCCTAATAAAAGACCTATGTGTGTCTTTAGTTCAGATCCAAACAAACACCTAATGGACGTGGTTGTTGCTTGAACATTCCACCTAAATATGGGATGTTACTGTCAAGATATGGGAGCTAAGCTTCAAGGGTCTCTCCAACTAGACCATGTCTTATGCTACTATCACAGTCTTTTTGGTCAACCCAAGAGGTTGTATAGAGAGTCACTAATGAAATACATGGTCAGTAGTACAGAGAAGCCCCAAAATTTTCCCATTTATGCTGTCCACTCTGACATAGACTCATACATCCTTTTTAATGACAACGGAAACAGCAATACCAAGGAAAGGGCTCAGATAATTAAAACAAATCAAACTGCTGAACAAGAATATCCTGATATCCAAACACTGACTGAATCAAACAATACCAATATTCAAGACCACAAAACAAACAACTGTGAAACCACAACATTGGAACAAGATAATGAAAAAGGGGCTCCTCTAGAAACCAAAACAATCCCACCAAGTGAGAAGGAAGTCATGCAGACCAAACCAAAAAATCAACCTATACTCCAACTCACAGATTCATGCCACACAGACACTATCCAAAACCCCCCAGAAAAGGAAACTCTATGGTTCCTAGAATTTGATGGATCAGTTAACAAGCTAGGGGCAGGAGCAGGAGTGTGGGTGCACAATAAAGAGAGTAGCCATGCAGAGGGAAGAGCCTACAGACTAAACTTCAGATGTACCAACAATATGGCTGAATATGAGGCCCTGTTACTAGGCCTCAAGTTGGTACAATCCCTGCAAATCACCAGAATATCAATCCTAGGGGATTCAGACTTAGTCATCCAACAAGTTAAAGGCAAATTTGTTACAAAAGACAACAGACTTAGGTCTTACAGAGCTGTTACCATAGAGTTACTTAACTCCCTTGCTGAGTTCCAGATTACTAAAATTCCTAGGGCCCAGAACCTGCATGCTCATAGCCTAGCCATGTTTGCAAGTACTTGCAAACTGCCCTTTGACCCCCATCACCGTTTCACAGCTGAGGTTAAACACAGACCATCAGTCCCTAACAACATAAAAGACTGGCAAGTATTTGACAATGATACACAAATCAAAAACTTTCTGAATTTACAAGAAGAATTTTCAGGTCTTAATATAGATACTGAGCCAGCAAGTCAATCGCAAATACTTCAGCCAGCAAGTCAATCGCAAATACATAGTTTAAATAACAGCCAAGTACTTTCACCCAAAACAGCCTACCAAATGCTAAATCCTACAATTTTCAACCAGAATAATATTCAAGAAATCCAACAGACTGAATATGAGCAGATACCTGAATATGAAACTGAGGTAATACAACTAAAGAACAATTTTCTGCCCATAGGCTTAGCTCCATTGGAAGACATTTTTGATTCTAATGATGTCCCCAATAAACCTAAATTTGAACCCCTAAATACTACCATTGAAGAACATAACATAGGGACAGTCCAAAAGCCTAAAATCATAAAACTGTCAGCTGCATTACCACCTGACCAAAAGCCTAAGTACATTGACCTATTTAAAGAATTTCAGGATGTATTTGCATGGAGTTATGAGGACCTCAAATCCTATGACACCTCTGTGATTCAACACACCATTCCATTGCAGCCAAATCAGAAGCCCTTCAAACAAAAACTAAGAAGGATCAACCCTATGCTCCTCCCAGCAATGGAGCAAGAAGTACAAAAGATGTTTAAAGCAGGCATAATAGCACCAATCAGATTTTCTAATTGGATTTCAAACCTAGTCCCCACAAGGAAGAAAACTGGTGAAATTAGGCTCTGTGTGGATTTAAGAAACCTAAACCAAGTGTCATTGAAAGACAACTACCCCTTACCTAAAATGGACCACATTTTGCAGAGAGTAGTAGGGGCCTCAAGGATTTCCTTGCTGGATGGCTTTTCAGGCTTAAACCAGATTTTGGTCCATCCTGATGATCAGGACAAAACTGCATTCACCACCCCATGGGGAACCTTTAAATATGTTAAAATGCCATTTGGCTTGAAAAACGCAGGGGCCACATTCCAAAGAGCAATGGACATTGCTTTCGCTAAAGAAATTCATGACTTCCTAGTTATCTATTTGGATGACCTGACACCTTTCTCAAAATCAGACCAAGAGCATATAAATCATTTGAGACAGATATTCCTAAAATGTAGGAAATATGGGATCTCTTTGAATCCCAAAAAATCCATTTTTGGTCTAGAAGAAGGTAAACTGCTGGGTCACATTATCTCCAAGGATGGCATCAGAATTGATCCAGATAGAATCCAAGCCATCCAACACATGCCCCATCCCAGGAATATAAAGGAGTTACAGGCCTTTTTGGGAAAAATTAACTTTTTAAGAAGATTTATCCCAAACCTAGCTGAGCTTAGTAGATTGCTTAACAACATGTTGAAAAAGGACTCTAAAGTTAAATGGATAGTGGATGCTAAACAAGCCTTTGAAAGCATCAAATTTGCTCTTACCCAAACTCCTGTCCTAACTAGCCCTCAGTTTAATAGAGACTTCATCATATTCTCCTTTGCTTCTGAACATACAATTGCTGCAGTTTTACTACAGAAGGATGATCTAGGAAATGAAAAACCCATAGCCTTCTTTAGCAAAGCCCTAAGAGATGCTCCCCTCAAGTATCAGATCATGGAAAAACAAGCTTATGCTCTGGTCAAAGCCATTAAAGACTTTAGGATTTATATCCTTTATTCCCATATAATTGCCTATGTACCAAGCCCAATTGTCAAAGGTATACTTACACAAGAGAATTTGGAGGGCAGAAGAGGCAAGTGGATAGCAAATATTTTGGAATTTGACATAGAAATAAAGCGTACAAAACTCATAAAGGGGCAGGGCTTAGCCAAACTGATGTCTGAAACAAATTTCCAAGCCCTAGACATAAACCAACTAGACAGTGAACAGGAGCTGGCGACTCTAAAGATCAATGTAGCCTTTGAACAATCCCCTTGGTATTCTGATATCTGCTATGTCTTGCAAAACCTGTGTGCTCCCCCAGGGCTGTCTAGAACTAAGAGTAGGTTTGTAAAAATGAAAGCCTCAAAATTCTGTGTCATGGAAGAAAATCTGCGTTGGAGGAATTATGAGGGCATCTTGCTAAATTGTCTGATTGAAGGTGAAGCCAACAGAATCATGGAAGAGTTTCATGCAGGAGATTGTGGGGGCATCTTTACTGGAAATCCACTGTGAACAAAATACTAAGAGCTGGATATTACTGGCCCACTATTTTTTCTGATATCAAGAGATTTACTACTGCATGTCACAAATGTCAAGTGTTTGAAGGAAAAAGACAATTGCTGCCACTACCTCTTAGACCGATTGCAACAAAGAGACCAAAAAAAATTGAAATCCCTCGACATGGGTATATATGAATAAGTAGAAAAGAAGGCAATAGTAGCAAAATTAAGCATGGCATCGAATTAATGAAGCTGGAAAAATATGTCTGCAAACAAATAGAGTGAATGTTGAGTAAACAATCATGTTGCTTCATTTTATGCAGACATCCCAGAATGGCCTTATTAGTCATGTGGGATCTATCTTCCCCCACTAAATACGCAATTGTAGACAAGATGGGTCTAATCGACTCTCTGAAGAGGGTAATTGGATAAGACTCATTCGGGGATAGAGATTTGACTCCCACGGAAAAAATTCCGTCCAAGAGGGGATTTTGCTCATGGGAAGGGACAGTAACAAAGTGATGGATTGGGGTAGTGTCCATGAATAGTTGCATTGTAGAAGAGACAAGGAAAATTATATCTCTTTGAATAAATTCAGGGCTTACCTTAGTATTTTACTCCTTGAGGTGGAAATGATATAGTTCTTTTCTTCTTGGTATGCACCATGAGCCATGATATAAACTTCGAGAAGTGATGGATTGAGGGTGTGATTTTGAAATATAAGCTTGAATCGACAAGTCGAAAGGAATATTCTCCTCTCACAGGGATGAAAAATAGATAAAAGTCATTTCCTCAAGCTAATAAGAGAAATCATGGTCTACAATTTGACTCTTACAGTCCATTAGGGGCTCCAAATTGGAAGACATAACCTCATGGGGTTTACAGGTTTCGGGTGTCATGAGTGAACCAAGAAAAAACATAGGTGGTCGGGTGATAGGTGAATAGGAGGCCATAGAAGTACTTGAAAGTATTGTTGAGAGGAGGTCCTTATATGTCCACACACTTGGAGCAAGAGGTCCTATGGAGGTGACTAGACTAGGATATTCTTGCTAGGGAACTGTAGAGTAGTTGGCGGGGAAAGGGATTTAGCAAAAATATACTTTATATATAGGAGGGGACACATGGCAAAGTGATGACCTCAAGGGTAAGAGGATGGAGAAGTGATGGCTAAGGATTGGTTAGGAAATGTGGAATGAAGAGTAGAAGCAGGAGAGGACAGAAATTACCTTTACCTTTAGCACTATAATCACTAGTTTGGCAAGCAGACCCATAGGAAAGCCAACCCTTCTCTTTTCCCACAGAACTAATCCAAGTTGTCAGATCGATAGTCGATTCTTCAACAATGGCGTTTTCCTGTGTGCTAATTCCCGTGGAAGTTACACCAATGGCTTTGGAGCATTGTTAGTCCACAAGGAATGACAACCATTGTGAAAGGAGAGAAAATTTTATCCATGCACTTGACACATTGTATGATCCCTTGGTTTCTAGGGTTGTTGTTTGGCCTTGACCCCAACAACATAACTTTCTACGTTGTGAATTATTTATTGGTTGTGCATTGGTAATTTATAGTTTCTTTTGGGAGTAGTGCCTTGTTTAAATTTGGTTGCCATAGCCTTATTTCCAAGTTTGGAAAAATTATTAAGCATAGAGATAACAAGACACATTAAAGAGTCTCCTACTAAATGTTATAAGGGATGAATGGATTGATCTTATTAATCTGATTGAAAAATGAGATGTCTCTCAATTGTCATTTTAAGAGATTTGTGAACTATGCAAGAACATATCAAGAGGAAAATAAAAGTATGGAAGATCTCCTCAGGATCCATTTATGGAAAGAGTAAGTAAGTCGATGTCAAGATTGGTAATTTGAACTAAACTTAACAATTTTATAGACATTCTTGGTAATTTAAATGAACAAATTGATATGCTAAGAATGAAAAACAAGAAAAATGTTGAGATTGTTTCTTCATTTATATTCTTCCCTAAATGTAGAAAAAACATGCTTTTCATGAATGTCCACTTTATAACATTCAAATTTGTGAAATTTGTGCAGGATCACATATTACTAAAGATTTCCCATCATTACCAAGGTTAAAGGTAGTTTATCAAGGAGAAAATAAAACACTAGAACAATCCTATTATGTATCTCCAAGAATACCATGGCAGACTCATCAATATGGTATGATGCAAGATCTTAATTCACTTTATGCACAACAATCTCAAAGTAATATGAAAATACCCTTGCCTTGTGTTTTTGCAGTTGCAACACCCTCCAAACTTTTGGCCTGCATCGAATATCAGAGCCTTCAATCATTTTTCCTTGATGATTGCAAACACTTGGGGTCATCCCATGAGATATTATTGAGCCTTTACACCCTCTTTGCTTGACTAATCACTGATCATATTTTACAATGTTGATTGCAATGTCATGCTTGTGGTCTTGTTCTAGATATGTTGAAGGTTCATCGTCGTATGCATGAGTTGTGTTCACGATGTAAAAATTTGTCGCACTCACATATGATGTTGTAAACAATGTCATGCAAGTGTCGTCATAGTCGTTCAATGATCTATCTCAAGTGTTGCACTTGTCACTCTCACCCTTTAGTCAGTCATAGTGAGTATATGTTGTCTTTTAGTTTGAGGTTCCTTGTCATCAAGTCATGTTTAGTGTGTGTTTGCAAGGTCATGTACACATGAGTTCACTTGCTCACACACAACCATTTTTCAAAATCTCTATCAACTAGACCACCCTCTAGCACCAGGACCTCCACTGAGGTACATTGCGCAATATCATCCCTTAGTGGCCAAGCACTATTGCCAAGAACTGAGCAGAGCTTGAGGCTTCCCTCCAGGCAATTTTCATTGTGCAATTCTAGAATCAACCCGACTCACTATCACCTAGAACAATATAGAAGTTTCCCAAGAAGCCATCTCGGTCTGTGCTCCCAGCAAGCCTATCCATCAAGCTTCCCACTAGTGAACCTGAGAATTTGATATAAGTAGTGACGCAGGGCTACACTCATCTCCAAAACTGCGTAGAAGATGTCCAACCTACCTGCTTGCAATACTTGAAGAAACTATACAGATATGAGGGATAGGAACCCGCTTCTTTTCATTGTACTATCCTAAGAAATTTTGTAGTTTTGCTAGGCAATCTCCCTATTGGCCTACTTTCCACTCCTCTTGAAAATTGTACATTTTTCATTGATTGTCCACTTGTTTCCCGAAACCTCATTGAAATTTGAAACTATGCAATTATTTCTTGCTTGACTACCTCCAAAAACTATGTATTCCTAACTAGTAGGCTCCTGCAGCCTAATCCCGACCTCCCATAAAAAATTGTATAGTTTTCACTGTCAATGCCTCTTAGTTCCCACACCTCCTTCCCCAGAAAAATTGTGCAATTCTACCTCCCAACTGAGCCATATCTTGCAGATGTCAAACTGTCTCAGACTGCTCAACTCAGCCTCTTAGTGACCTTTGTGTAGTTTTTCCTGACAGTGCCCTGAAGCCTCGAATCCCAGCCTGAAATGTGCACTGCATACTTTTAGAGCCTTGTCCTCTCTCCCAGTCACTTGAATCTAGAAATGAAAGATGATGCATCATGGTCGACTAGGGGATTTTCTAGATTTGATGTTGTCTCATCATGAGTGATTTCATAAATAGGTAAATTAAGGATACTTGGTGTTGGCTTTGTGGGCCTTGAACCAGGTTCAGCATTAGTCACCCAAACAAATCCCTACACTACTGGCCCTTTCGACATCAGCCCTCAGAGCATGGACTGAAGTCTCACCCAAAGTAGTATGGGGGTATGTTGGAACCAAGTTTTCACACCTTGACATGGTCATCATGTCGGTTTGCACCCCCTACTCCTTCCTTCGCACAGGTCGCTAAGCTTTAGGTCTTATCATTCTAACGTTTATCCCACCCTTCAGTACCTCCGCGAATGTGTACGATCGACCTTCGCGCAACCCTAACCAGCAGTTTAGGTCCTTTCGTGCTGCTATGATGATGTATTGTATAGGTTCCCAAGTTATCTGAAGTGTTTTACTTATTCTATCAATAAATTATATTTATCATTGCATAAACTAATATTATTTCTTGTGTTTAATTAACATATATAATCACATACATTTGCACATCAAATAAACATTGTAAAATAAACCCAGATCATAATATAATCAGATGCATTAACAGAGGATAAATACATATTAATTGCATAATACTTATTTTTATTGATATCTTCTAGTTTAATACAGACCTTATCTACCCTGTGCACACAGCTGCAGGGATCCATGAACTCAGTTGTAGACTTCCACCCTAGGCCTCTATGCACTCAGCTGCAAAGCCTCTACCTTCGCTAAGACTTGGAAACACTTAGACTCTTCTACCAAAAATTCCCAAAGATTAATTGTTTCTCCCCCCTTAGAGCTTACTTGTTTAGCTCCTTTTTATCCAATCCCATGGTCCGCGAACCATGGGTAGGTCTTTATAGCCAAATTGACACTTTACATAATAAGGGCAGACAACCCTTTATGACACTTGACACCTTCATCCTCAGTGACCAAAAAATGTGGATAATTTACAACTTTATTACAAAATTGTCCCAAAACATGGGCTTTTAGCCCCAAAACTTCTCTTGGGGGAACCCGTTCCCAATAGACCCCCAACAAAAACATGGTGACTCACCCTTGCGTCACTCTATAGGCATGGAGATCTTGGAGTGAAGACCTGCCATCTCGACCTATATGATGACAACCTCAGCAATGCACTGCACGTCCACCTAGTTTACTTCCTCAACCAACTACTTTGGTGTTGGTCTTGAACTACGAGCTTGAAGCTTTTGTTGAGCTGCTTGTAGACTAGCAAGCTTGCCTTCAATGGAGGCCATGACCAAATAAGCTTCATCCAACTAAGGCTACAAGTGCACCTTTGGCACTGCCTCTTTGTGTTGAACTATATCCACCTATTCCTTCAGTGTTTTGGCCTCCTATAGCTTCACAAGTCTCTGCAAGAGGGTGACGGTGCACACTATTCCTTTTACCTCATTATAGCGCTGATGTAGTTCTCGTGCCTCTGTCTCTAGCCATTGTACATTA
This sequence comes from Pinus taeda, assembly GCA_000404065.3. Taxonomy (NCBI): domain Eukaryota; kingdom Viridiplantae; phylum Streptophyta; class Pinopsida; order Pinales; family Pinaceae; genus Pinus; species Pinus taeda. The sequence continues at coordinate 9,021 of APFE031743179.1, forward strand.
GGATCCTCTTCACCTACAAAGCCTGTTGTTTGCGGCTCCTCAACTTCACGATCACTCCATCCTGCAGTAGGTGGAGTGCCTCACCAGGAAGCACTACCAAGTTCAACCCTACTCCCTTGAGGGCACTGACAACGGGCCTGTCAGCTTTGTGTTCTATGGTCAGTGCTCCCTTCAATAGCACTATCGCTTGGGAGTCCTTTGCATGCAGCATCCCAATGGCTTCTAAAGTACCAACGGTGAGGCTAGTGGACACTACGCTAGCTTGTTATGCACGGATCTTCAGCTCATGCAAACCCATCTGAATGACCCCCAATACTTGTTGCTACTATTGCTCGAACTGTTGTAATACCTCCGCAGTGAAATCCCACACCGTATCTCTAATGCCATTCAAATATCCCTGTGTTAGGGTGATTGGGGCTAACGATGTCTTACTGGCCTTGGATTTCTTCCATGGCTAGAATTTTTCCTGTCCTCTAGGATGCTTGATATAGTACGATGCCATCTACGGGTCCACTCAATGCTGCTTTGTTTTCTCGTCTGCTTCTTCATTTTTTTTGGGCAAGGACGACCTCGTACCTTTGTCAAAGTTGTAGTTTGCTCCACCTGTCTACCCTTCTGCTTGCTATGTGGCATTGTGCTTTTCCTGGGCCTTAGCCTTAGCCTCCTTCCTCCAGTTCTTGGTCAGCTGCACCATCTTAAGCTTGGCCTCCTGATTTTTTTGTTGCACGGTGGACTTGCTTGATTCCTTTGCCAAGTCTAAGGCAGTGTACCACTCTACCGGTGAATGATCAAGAACTACATTGATTGTGTCGTCAATTTCCAAGTAAGGCAAGTCATGCCACTTCTGCCCAGGGTCCTTTTGTGCCCTACTCAATACACGTTGAAAGTCTACCTTAAACTCCACGTACTCCTACAGTTTGGCAAACATAATAGGAGACAATCACGGCTTGCAATTGATAGCTATGCATGTATTCATTTCCATCAAGATCCAAAAGATATTGATATCCTTGATGCACTGAGCATCCTTGGTCGCCCACAGTGAAGCGCACTTTGTTGCTTCTAGCAGGTTTGGCATGACCGAGGGGAATTGACTGTCTTTAGGCAACTCCTAGTCTACCAGCACAGTGGATAGCAAGAGCCACACATAGTGGAAGGTCTTGCTGAGCTCCTATTTCTTGTGGAAATTTGCAAGGAACTCCCGGCAGAGATAGCATGCCCAATTAAATTGAACTCCTTCTGTGCATTGGGCTGCTATAGCAAAGACAGGTGTTGACACTTCATCTACGTGACACTTCCATATAACTTTTCTTGCCAAAATCTACATGGCCACCTTGTTCAGAGGATCGCAGATACTTGAGATGGTATAGCCTCGTGGCTTCTTCACAAGCTTGAATTTCTCCTGCATGGCCTCCATGAGGGCCTGCTCACCACCTCTTTTTCCAAACATCATGACCGGATTTTCCCCTATATAGGGTAGCCGTGTGATCCTATGGATCAACCTGTCAGTGATGGGTAGCACTCCTCCAGCCATAGACACCCATCATGCACTAAGCATAGCAGCTGCTTGATTACCAATACTGTAATAGGTGTGCAATTGTAGTGCGGCACCAATAACAAGTTGAGTAGACCTACCTTGTCTACACTCGTAAGCCACTTCCACAGTTCCAACACAATCATCCCCGTGGTTGTATGAACAACACGGTGCATTAGTTGTTTTGCCACCAAGTGAGGGAACTCTTTAGTGTTAGCTAAGTGCCAATATTTCAATTTCAACAAAGGAACCCACCCCAAGTGCAATCCGCCAAAGATAATCTCATTTGGTGGCAGAGGTATGTGCAAAGTGACTTTGCTTTCATCGATGTCCTTCGACACCTTGGTCTTTCCCTTATATGGAGGGACGTATTCGGGAAACTTAGTAATATTGTTAGAACCCTCGACTTCAATGTCCTCCACTTCTACCCCCAAGTCCTCATCATCCATCGATGTCCTCAATCTCTTCCTCCTCTAGCTCCAAGTTAGTAGTTTTTCCCCTTTTCTATGTAGTGGGATTTTCCTTCCGTTCTTTTCTTCTAAGCGATGCGCACACCAGTGTCATAGCCTCCTTTCCCTTCTTATCCCTCGCACTGTCCTTGGTCAGGGTAGGCTTCAGCCTAGGCATTTGTGGTGACTTGGGGACTTCAGCTTGTACCTCTGCAACCTCCAGAGTAGCTCCCTCTACCTCCATAACAAACTCTGGCACAACCCCCTCAGCTGTCACTTCTTTAGCATCCATAGCTTTTGATCCTTGGATAATGTCACAGATGAAATTGCATTCGGACTCTAGAAATCGATCAAATGCTTAGTAGTCAAGAAATCCTTTGAAAAATGTGTGGTTCATGCACGTTTGAGAGCTCACCAACTCAATGTTCAAAATGGCAAGTGTTTTTTGTTGGGTATCCACGTGTAATTTATAGGCCATTTTGAATTCAAATCCGACCGTTCCCCCCAAATTCGGCTCATTAATGCCAGATTGGCGGTAGATTTTCAAGAATCTTACCCATAAATTTCATTTTAGTTGTTGGTCACCCGCTCCATTTGGCCACATTCTCATCGTCAAATCATGAACAATGACTTTAACGGTCACTTTCCAGCTGACCTACATGGTTTTTCCCCAAGTAGCACAACTTTCTTCGTGCTATTGTGGACCCTGTGACATCTCTTCGTTCCAAATAGTCCTCCAATCACACAGTTCCCCAACTCAAGCAGTGTAGTTTATAATCCCGCGCCTCCTTTCAGCTACCTAGAGCACTAAGACTATGCTACCTCCATATAGTAACCTAGCCAGATCACCGTGTATGGCTTCAATCGGCTGCCATTCACCTTTCCTAAGAAGGGATCTCCATTCAATTTAACCAAATGAACTGCTCCACCATTGGTAATCTCCTTAATGACATAGGGCCCTAGCCAGTGCATCCTGAATTTCCCTGAAAATTTATCAAACTTCTTGTCATATAACAAGACCAGATCATTTACCTTAAAGGTGTTTCGTTTAATGTGTTGATCATGCCATACTTTTTTGCACTGCTTTTGGACCTATTGGTGAAATACAGCTAGAAACTTTTCTTCCTCAAGCTCAGCAAGCTATGCGAGCCTCTCTTCCAGGACTACGCGATCCGTCATACCCATGAGTGTCACTATGTGCAGACTAGGCACAATGTATTCCATGGGCATTACTGCTTCAACACCATATACAAGCTAAAGGGGTGTATATCCAGTGAACTTTTTGCACATCGTTCGTTAGGTCCATAGTACTACGGGTATGGGCAGGTCCCAATCATTTCACTGATCATTGCAAACCTTGGTCAACACGTTCTCCAGTACCTTATTGAATGCTTCCACCATCCCGTTAGTCCGCGGGTGCTACGGCATGCTTTTCTGGTGATATACCTGAAATTCCTCCATCATAGCGTTGATTGTTTCATTAAGAAAGTGTGTACCATGATCACTTATCAAAATCTTGTACACCCAAATCACATCTATACATACTCAAAGAGAAACTTTGTAGTGGTCACACCTATGAAGTCCTTCATAGGCTATGCTTCCACCCATTGAGTCAAATACTCAGTCGTGGTGATAATGTACTGCACACCCATCTTCTTTTCTTGAGGCTGAATAGGTCCCACAAAATCTACTACCCATGTCTCGAAAGGTTGTAACGTCATCTTTGGGTTTAGAGGCAGCTCATCTCTCTGCGATGGCCTGCAAGTCCTTTGACACATGTTGCATGCCATGCAATATCCTTTTGAATCTTGATGGAGGGTTGGCCACCACAACCCTACACATAGGATCCTCTGTGTGGTTTCCCTTCTTGCATAATGCCCTCCCGCAACGGACCCATGAGAATCCGTGAGGATGCTACATCTTTCAAACTCTAGTACATATCGTCGCAATACTTCATTAGACCCCATTTTGTATAGATGTTCAGCAATGACAGAAAATTTTTCCCCGCACACCACTAACTCCATTTTCTACTGGGTGGTGTAGCCTTTCAGGACAGTTCCTATCATTAGGAGGTGTATGATGTCTTCAAAGTGACTATTTGCGATGTGCATTGCAAATAGTTACGATTCAGGAAATCCCTCCTCCAAATTAGTGGGATCTTACCTCGTTTAGATGCACGACAGATGATCTGGTCCAATGTTCAGTCGTCTAGGCTTCACAATAAATTCAAAATCATACTCCTTGAACAATAACAACCACCTGTAGATTCTTCCCCCCAACGCAGTCTTTTTCACCAAGTATTTCATGCAGAATGATCTGTATACATCTTAAAATGTCCACCCAATAAATACTATCTAAACTTATCGAGCGTGTGTACCATGGCTAATCCTTTGCGCTCAGTGTTGGAATAGTTATTCTCAGCCTTGGATAACCTTCGGCTTGTGAAAATTATAGGATGGTCCAATTCTCCTCCGCGAGCCTGTGTTAGTACTACTCCCAATTATATACATGATGCGGCTACATGTACATGAAACTCCTTATTCCAATTTGGGAAGACGAAAATTGGCGCAGTGACAATTTTTCCCTTCAACACATCCAAGATTTTCTGACAGTCCTCATTCCAACAAAACGTGACATTCTTCTCCATAGGCACATTGATCTAGGCATAGACCTTGATAAACTTCCTGTAGTACCCAGTATGTCCCAAGGTTGCACGCAGTTGTTTCACACTACTTAGCACCTCCAGGTTAATTATCACTACGATCTTCGCGGGATGTACCATTAATCTCTGTTTGCATACCACATGAACCAGAAAAGTCCCAAAAGGGACACAAAATAGACATTTCTTCAAATTAAGTGCAATCTGGTACCTTCGACAAGTATCTAACATTAAGTGAAAAATTGCCACATGGAATTTTACCAACCCAAACATAGTCCAGTCATCAAAGCACACCTCCAAAAACTTATGAATGAAGTCTTTGAATGTAGCAATGACTACACGTGAAAAAATTGTAGGCACATACTTTAATCCGAAAGGCATTATGGTGTACTGAAAACATCTCCTTTCAAGCATGAAGGTCATATTACTTCTATCTTTAGGCATGATTTTGATCTGATGGTACTCGAGAACCCATCAATGAAGGAGTATGCTTCCTGGCCACCTACATTATCCAATACCTCATCAGTGAATGAAATCGGGAAAGGATCATGCCCGCAAGCATCACTCAACTTCCTGAGATCTATGCATATCCTTATTTCATCCTTTTGCTTCTTTTCCTATACAACCATTGGGCTCACCCAATCATATTCTTCTAAGGGATAAATGATTACTACCATGATCATCTTATCTAACTCTAATCGGACTTTCTCCTTATAATTCGGATTGAGACAGTAAGGTATTTGCTTAACGAGATCCGTGTTGGGTTTTAAAGTGATCTTCATAATGCCAAGGTCTCCTATTATCCCCTTTAACTCCATAAACTTGGTAGGGAACAAAATTGGTATTGGCAGAGCAATTTGATGACCTTATCTACCATCGCATCATCCCATTAATCTCCAATCTTCACAAATTTGGGCTTGGCCTATGTACCAATATTTGCCTGTTTAGTTTTTAGTGGTGCGGGTATATCAGGATTCTCGATCTATGATCCCTAGACCTCGCAGTGACCCTCGATTTTAGGGATGTTAATATTTCAAGGATCCTCATCTTATTCTTCAACAATAACATTATAGAATTCCATTGCATGGCTCAGCTTAGTATTCCATTCGGGTTGAATCAGATCTAAAGGATCTTGTTGTGTCGTAAAGGTCGCTTCTTTAACCTCTTGTAGCGCTTTGGAAATACAATCAAACCCATCTTCGAAGTTGAACATCATTATGATCCCTTCTTGAAAAAATCTCATTCTCATGTGCCATGGCAAAGCTCTGTCTCCAAGTACCAGCTCATCATGATGACATCTAGGGTGTGACAGAGCAAGTGCACCCATTCAGGTTGGGGCTTCACTCCATAGGCCTTAGCCCATTTTGCCAAGTGAGGGTGTGGATCATCCTTCTCATCATACTATTTTGTCACTTGTACCTTCAGCTTCCCAAAGCGTGTTCTCATCATCCTCCTACACTCGCGCCAATTGTACATACCCCACCATCTTGTGGGCGTAGGATGCAGTGCCCAGTCCAAGGCCTGGAAGCATTACTTCTCTGTTACTTCCCTCTCAAATGCATCCAAAAACACGTCCACATCATTCAAGCCATCATAAGTGGGAAAATTTCTTACCTCTGACGACACACAACATAGTGACCGAGTCATCATGTTGCAACTCAATGTGGTTACTTCATGTACCTGATTCTACTAGGCTCTAATTCCTTATCCAAGTTTGAGTTGTAGGAACTCTCGCGACCCATGTCATTCATCCATCCACTATCAAATTCACCCAATCTTGGTCTAGCATTGTTATATTATATATGCATTCCAAATCATCATCGCTTTCATAATGCAGACTAGTCCAGTGTAGCATGATCCTTCTGCAAGATCTAGGGGTACTATTACGTGAAGTGATTTCTTTTCAAATAACTTCTTTCACTTCTTTAGGTTGATTACATTTTACATGTTAGTGGCCCAATCAATTCCAAGGAGCATAGGGTAGGGTTTGTTGTCATCCACAATTTCTATTACTTTAAAATCAGTCAATGCACTTGCACCTTCAATATCCACAGTTACTCCCTGCAACTGTCCCAAGGGGATGACCTTTTGCTGATTTTCCATCCTTAACTAAATCTGAGATCACTGTAGTGTGGGTCTCCCCATCTACTCCCAAGTCTACTTTGGCAAAACGTTCGCATCTGACCCTAGATCCAGAATAACTTGATCCATTTCATATTCTCATATCTGTGTGATGAGTTTCATTTCTCATCCTGCCCTTACCTTATGCTTACTAATCTCCCATACCATGCGCGGTTCATGGGAGTGTTTATGGTGCATCTATTTATAAGATCCTGTAACCCCTTCACAACCTTATTGTCACGCAACAACTTGATGTAGGTCTCTAGAAAGGTTGTGAACATTGAAAGGTCCAATTCCTAAATAGGTTTATCCCAGCTCCCTAAGGTAGAGGTCTCAGTGAAGCTCTTATTTTCTTCCATGAAAATTTCATGTGCGTGCTCCAAATCAAATTCAACATCCTTCTTTGGAGCTTTGTGAAACCATGCACTGTCTTCAGTTCATTTTCCCTTATCTTCACCCATTTCAATTGCACTTTGGAAAACTATATTCACTTTCGGATCCTCTTCACGAGGCTCAACCCTCATCATCTACAGATTCTGAGTTGGCTCTCAGGGTAGCACCCCTTTGTCGCATATCCTTGCTATCAGTGTAGAACAGTCCTCAATCTCATGATCATACTGAGTGCAATATTTTCACGACGGATGCATTAGGTTAGTGCATTCGCAGGAATAGTGTCCTGGTCCTCCATAATTGTAATAGATTAACTATCCCTGACATCTGCTAGGTCCTCCTCTACCTCGGCCTCGTCTGTGCCCCTGAAATATTGTTCGTGCCATCCCAACACCCTAGCCAAGGGGTCATGTTTCTGCTTGAACTCTATAGGCGAGTGTTCTATCCATCATTAATTCATAACTTCGGCAATTGTGCTCATCATGCCCTACCGACCTACAGAAGTTGCATAATAGTTGTTGCAGTGTTTGTACAAACTTCTGCAGAAAATGAAAATTATCAGTTGTATGTTTCCCTACTACTTGACATATAGCACAACATAATGTAGGCCCTGTGCTTGGCCCTACTTGGACTTTTGGCCTTAAAGGCATTTGTCCTTCTCCTATAATATAGTTTGCAAAGACTAGGCAGTGGTATTTGTCATGCGCCTGACCTTTACATTTCAGGCACCATATCTCTTCATGTGCCTCTGGTTGAACGTTTTGTCCTTCTTCAAACTTTGCATTTTGAGGCAAAGATTTTTCAGCTGCACATGGATCCGTTGAAACCCCCAGATTTAGATCTTGCATTGGTGTTTCATGCAATCCTATTTCAATATCCAAGGCCTCTATCTAAGTTGTAATCTTCTATTGTTATAGTGCAACCCTTAGGTGAGGTAGGAGAAAAGCCACAAACCACTCGTGGTGTTTCCTATCTATTAAATTCATATTAGCTTCACAGATTTTACACTTCAATCTCCGATTTGACTCCAAAGGGGTCTCACCTAGTTTCATCGCAATTTCCTTGAATCCCACAATCGACTACGCCTCAGATTTAGGCCTACTGAACTCTTTATTCAGCGTGGTTTGGATCTCTGGCAACCCAGTGTTTGGGTTATCATTAGAGTACTTGATATACCAAGCTAGCACGCTATCTTGCAAAGAACTAACCAAAGTTTCCTTCTTCATGTGATTGTTTCTGATGCCCTAAGCTTCCCATACAACTTTTATGATGAACCAAAATTGATTTGGGTCCTCATTTCTCAAGCCCTTAAATAATCACAACTTCACTGAATTCACCATGTTGAACTGTGGTGGAGGTGGTGGTGGTGTGGGCGAAGTCACAGATGACAGTGGTGAAGGTGGAGGTGAAGTGGGTGGAGGTTGTAGTCGCGGGAACCCTTGTTTTACCAACTAAACTACACTTTGCAGAAAATCCTGCGCTACTCCCTCTTCTTCACTTAAAGGAGGTGAAATCAATGGGCTATATTCATGACCCTTTCTTCCTTCATTCCTGTAATTATTTCCACTTCACGTACCTCCGAACACCAAGGTATCTACCTAACTCATTTTTCACACAATAACATCTTAATCTAAGTATTTAAAGACTTCAAGTACTCACCTCACAGACCTTTTGAAAAGCATCCCTCCGCCTTGATGTAACTGACTGAGGTATCGACCATGATTTATGTCACAAACCCTCCTATGACACGATCGAGCCAATGATCAATAGCATGGGCGATCTTATCCTTAGAGGCTTCCAATCTCTATAATAACTCCGGGGTCCAGACAATAGGACAGTCAAGCCTCCACCTTCCTTGGCTATCCGCTAGCTTCGTGATCCACTCGTATAACTAAACTGGAAAGGAACACAAAGAGATCTCATGGATTTCCATATATAGGTACCTATCTAGCCATTGTTCCTTTGTTTATCATATATTTTTGTTCTCCTTCACCTCAAGTTCATCTTCCTATCCAACCAGTCTTCGATCTCTTTCTTAGTTGGATTCCAATGATACGACATCACACATCTCTCATGGGCCCTGACCGAGGTTCAGTGTTAGACAGCCAAATACCCTACGCTACTAGACCTTTCATCATAAGCCCGCAGAGTGCGTACCCAAGTCTCACCCAAAGCAGTATGGGGGGATGCTAGAACCAAGTTTCAACACCCTAAGATGGTCATGATGTCGATTTATACACCCTGTTGCTACCTTTGCACATGTCACTAAGCTTTAGGGCTTATCATTCTACCTTTTGTCCCATGCTTCAGTACCTCTGCAAATGTGTATGGTTGACCTTCACGCAACCGTAACCAACGATTTAGGTACTTTCGCACCACTATGACGATGTATCCTATACGTTCCCAAGTTATCTCAAGTGTTTTACTTATTCTACCAATCAATTACAGTTATCGTCACATAAAGTAATATTATTTCTTGTGTTCAATTAACATATATAATCACATACATTTTCACATCAAACAAACACTGTAAAATAAACCCAAATTGCAATATAATTAGATGCATTAACAAAGAATAAATACATAGTAATTGTAGAATACTTCTTTTTATTGATATCTTCTAGTTTAATAAAGACTCTATCTCCCCTACACATAGAGTTGGAGGAGTCCACACACTTAGTTGCAGACTTCCACCCTAGGCCTCTGCGCACTCAGTTCAGGGCTTCTACCTATGCGAAGACTCGAAAACACTTAGAATCTTCTACCAAAACTTACCAAAGCTTAATTGATTCTCCCCCCTTAGAGCTTACTTACTTAGCTCCTTTTTATGCAATCCCATGGTCCATGGACCATGGGTAGGTATTTACAATCGACTTGACACTTTAAAAAATAAGTGTGGACAACCCTTTATGACTCTTGACACCTTCGCGCTCTGTGACCACAAAATGTAGAGAATTTACAACTTTATTACAAAATTGTCCCAAAACATGGGCTTTTAGCGCCAAAAATGGTCTTGGGGGAACTCATTCCCAACACATGGCACGACGACGAATGGGATGGACAAGGAGCACATGCTAGGAAACTTGTTCATGAATGGATGAACACATGAAGCATGCCAAGTACCAACTCAGGGGACACATTCACATGAAACATCAAGTGAACATCAAGACCATTGAAGAATCCACACACCTTTTCATGCGGAGGTGAATCTATGATACACCAAGATCACAATCATTACTTGGTAGCACAGTAGCTCAACATTGACACCACCATCAATAGTGTCATGTCAAGTCATGTCATGATATGTCTCAGCCACATCACTACTATGCGCCATACATCTTGTAATAAGTGTAATGTAACATGGAATTCCAAAAGACCCACATATGAAGTTGAAGATTCATGTCAGTTGAAGAGTCATGTAAGTCAAAAAGTCATGAGGGAAGTTGAAAAGTCATAAGGGTTAAGTAACCCTTGGCTATATATACCCTTCATTTATACATGAAAAACAATTTTTGCCTTGGCTCCTCCCACATAGCCTTGAGAGTCTATAGTCTTTTCTTTGAGGAGCAGGTAGTGGCTCCAACACCCACTACTGGGGTTAGTGATGTATGGTGTATGGATTTGTCTTGGAACTTTCACTTAATTCATAAACTTGTTAATAGGCCAACACGTTTTCACACAAGTATTGTATTTGTTTATAAGAATATTCCTTGGATGCTTGTAATGCATGTTGCTTCAACTTGTACTAAGATATTTAAACTATTTCCGTTGTTTTAGTGCATACACTATTGGAAATGTGTTGTATCATTTGTTATCATTGTCTCACACATGTGGACTACTCCACCGGACATTAGACAGACTCAATCTTGTAAACTTGTTATAACAACCATCACACTCGTGTGGACTACTTCACTAGGTGTCTTACGTGCTATTTGTTCACTTTGTGTTTGTGACTATCACATCCATGTGCACTACTTCATTAGAAGCTATGTAGATCCTATTGTGTTGTGCGTCTCTACCTAAGTTTGGACTACTCCCTCTCTACATGAGACTCATTCACACCCTCTCCCTTTGTAGTGAAAGCAATTAGACACAAGTTACACAAAGCATTCATTAGGCACACAATCCTCACTTTTTGAAGACTAAGTGAACCACTATCATGTGTTAACAAGAAAGATATAAGGCATATCTTTAAGATAATGGAAACTGGGCCATCATACTAGATGGGACACCTACACCAAACAGTGTGAGATCTAGTTGGGACTTCATACCAAGGAGATCCCCTAAATTTCGGTGGGTCCAACACCATCAACATTTATGCCGCTAGAAGGAGTTTCACCAGTAGTTTATTGATGAATGTATTCTCAGCCCCACTCATCAATCATATTGTTAAGGTAGTAACTCACACTCCCTCTCACGTATGCGCAACTCTGAAATTGTCCAATCCTCACCTCCCAGACATGAGCATGAAATTTCATATCAACACCTTTGCTCTGTCCATCCCATCACCCATTAGTTTTCCAAAGTGGTTGAACTGATCCCAGGGATACAAGATCTTCGATATCCATCAAAGAAGCTAAAGACCACTCCCACAGGAGTTGTTTTCTCATTAGTGGAAGAAGTAGTTCTTTCCACTCTTGAAGATCTGGCAGAAGCTATTGATAATGAAGAGGAACTTCCAATCTTCTGACAAGGAGAAGAATACACCCTCATGACCTTGGGGTCAGGCTCTGGTATAGGAGGTAGAGGGGAAGGCAAAGAAGGAGGTGGAGGTAGAGATGAAGCAATCAACTTAGAGGTAGAATCATCAAACTATGAAGAAGAGGATGAGTACAAAGAAGAATAATACATGGCTTATCAAAAGTTGGAATGGATGACTCAAGGACCATTGGATCTCTTGAGTGCTTTACATAAGATTCCAAATCATTCAGAGAGGATGTTGACAAATTTTGACCCCAACATAACAGTTAAGTTAGAAGATCACTTGGACACATTATACCTACATCTGTAGACACTTGAGGTACGTTATGACAATGTTGCATGTAGATTGTGCCAGTGTACCTTGGATGGCTGAGCAATGGTATGGTATCACAACATTCTTGTCAACTCCACCAAAACTGGGGTATTTTCAAGAGATTTTTTCTAGAAACAATTGCTAATGACAAGACCCCTGCCATGTTTCTCAAAGAGTTAGGAAGTCTCAAGATTGAGTCAAAAGAGAAAGTGAAAGACTTTAATTAGAGGTTTTCATGCATCTTAAACAAGTTTGTAGAAAACAAAAAACCTCATGACTCCATCACTGTCGACCACTACATGTATGCACTGCCAACCATCATCACACAGTTTAGCAAGTGAGTTGTGAAACCAAAGTTACTTGAAAATTGTGAAGAGGCAATCATTGTGGAAAAGGCCCTGCATGCAGTTGGAGTCATCAAGGATGACGAACCAATGAAGGACTCCAAATATGTGAGCAGGAGGCCCCAAACTGCTACGAGTAAGGGGAAAGACAAGGAAGCAAGTGACATTGAAACCCTTACTCATCTTGTTAGGACGTTTACAACAGAAATGTATGAACTGAAGCAACGAATAGTCGAGACATCTGCCAACAACCAACCTCTCAGACAACCAAAGTGGAGCATGTCATTAGGCAACAACAACTACCTGGCTAAAACTATGCAGAGATCCAACTCAATGTTCTAGATGGAAATGTGTGTGAACCCTGATTTTTGGTCATTCCATAAAGACCATCACTCGAAAAGGACTTGTTTGGATTGTAACCGAGCTGTAAAGGTTATGTACAAATGTATGAGAAACATGGGAAAGAATGCGTAGTGGTAGCCAGAAGATGAAGATGATGAAGAAGGTGTTGCATCTGATGAAGCACCAAGTTCTGGGTAGGTGATAAACATGTATCAATGTGCACAAGCAACACAAAAAAAAAACACCAAGAAGCAACCCCCAAAGCAACATAATTAGTATAATCTCAAAAGTCAATGGGATCCTCTTACTATTGGGGAGGTGCAAGAAAAGCTTAAATTGGTGATGAAGGTTGATTCCCTAGTTGCCCCAAAGTAGAAAACACAAATAAAGCTCGGGAAGATAGACGCAAACAAGAGTACAACCATAAGTAGTAAACTTGAGAATGCTCCACCGGACAATACAAACATGAGTCTAACCCCAGACACCTTGGTTATTTTACCTACTCCTGACTACCACAGTGTTGAAGATATGAAGAAAACTCATGCAAACATCTCTTTGTTCGAGTTAGTTAAGATCAAGGGTCAATGGGATATTCTGTTGTGTGCATTGGGGAAAACATCCATAGATAGCATAACCTCTACTAGCAAGGGAGAAATCACATCTCCTAGTCTACATATAACTCTACTTAACACACTTCAGATGGAATAAGAAAATCTCTTTTCCCTCCATTCTTACTCTCATTTAAAATATTTAACTACAATGTTTACAACTGTTTGGTTGACTCTGGCACATTTGCTAACGTAATGCCACTTTCCATTTCTAAGAGGATCAATGTGCAATGGAGCAATACATCTACGTAGATCATCCAAATAGATCAAACATGCATACCAACCATTGGTGAAATACGGGATGTGATCATCCAGTTATCTCATGACAGCTAAGTTCACCAATGCATGAACATTATCATTATGGACAACTGGAATCATACAACTTACTTCTTAGCAGAGACTGGTCTAGCAATTTGAATGGATACTTTGCCATAGGCTGGACACACTTATGGATTTTGTATGAGGGTAAAGCAATCAGATCCAGGTGTTATTCGAGAGATACATGAAACATAATGTCACTCCCATAAATGGTGAGAAAGATTTGTTGGCTTTCGCATAACTCATGTTCAATAACTACCTCTTGGAAACATAGCTGGGGTGTTATCTTGCACATCCATCCCCAACCCCACTAGATACATAGTTGGGTCTCCTTCCTTTCCCAACTCATGGAAATGAAACAAGTACAACACATTGTAACACTAGTAGTAGTAGCAACAGTACTACTAGCACATCAACTGGTCTCCGTCCAAGCGAGTTGTGGACCATGTATTTTGACAAATCAAAGACATAGGGGCTTTGGATTTAGGTGTATCTTGAGATACCCAATGCACATGAAACACTTGATATCAAGCCGCTTGGAATTTGATTGCACAAACAACACTGTTGAATATGAAGCACTCATATTGTCTTGCATAAAGCCATTAGCCTCAATCTTGTTGCGCTCAAAGTGGTAGGTGATTGAAAAATTATAGTACGGCAGGTATGTAACACCATAAATTGTTTGTCAACTCATCTCAAAATTTATCAAAAGGAGGTATGGAAAGTGATCTCTAACTGTTGAGATTGCAACAAGATGATGGAGCTTAGTGAAAAGAGTCGCCTTCACTAAGTGGGCCCGCAGGCTATTTTTGGCGCAAGTCTATTTTTAGACTATGTCTATTTTTAGACATATGGATCATGTCTATGGATTGCAGGTTGTTGTTTATGGATAATTGATAAAGTTGGGAAAAATAGATGGACTTCTATTTTTAGATCACAGCGGAGTGACTGCTCAGTCTAAATATAGAACAGTCAAATATTATTAGCTCATAATAATATTTAGACTATAAACTTTGTCTTATTATCTTGGAGCACTTCAGGATGAGCTACGGATGTGGTACATGCAGATCCCAGAAGGAAATACGTGGTTACCTATGGGATGACTAATATTTGCATGCAGGACTTCAGTTAGAACTCAAGTGAGTTGAGTTTAGTGGACTGGAGGTGCAGTTGATGGAGTTGTGTTCAGTTTAGCTTTGTTAAACTGGTTGTATTTAGTCTAACTGGCGAATAGACTAGAGATGAGTTGGGTGAATTAGTTATTAATTAATTCACAAGTTATTAACTCATAATACAACTAATGAATACATCAGTTAACTCAGTTGCATATCAGTGCATGTTCAGTTCAGCAGGGACAGGTGTTAGAGAATCAGATTGCTATCAGTTGTGACTATAGTTGTGCACCAGATCTTGCACAAATCAGGGGATTGAGTATGCCAATGAGATTTCCCACATTGTAGCTTGTTCTCACGTGATTTAGCCAAGGAAAGACGTGGCTGCCTTGGAATTATCACCGGTTCTTGTGCAGGTATTGAGCAGCGGAGGCAGGCAAGCAGCTGAAGAGATTTGAGCCAGTGATTGATTCAGATCTGAGCTGTATTGTGTGTAACAGGTGGAGCTACTTGTGAGAAGTATTATGCTGTGTAATGTTACATGACTCAATCATTAATATACAGATAGTTGGGGTTTTTAGCGAGATGCTTTCCCTGGGATACATACTGTGTTAATGTGTGAATGCTCTTGATGTTTTATTGTTATTGATGCTCCTATATTGATGATCAACGTAGAGGAGCTTATGTATTGTGTATGTTTTCCGCAATAGTACATGATCAGGATAATCTCTGTTGAATATGTTTTAAATTATTCAAAATTTCTACATGTCTCTCCATGGAGTTGTCACTAAGTGTCTCTTCTTCATACTCATAATCACTGTCTCTGTCCATGTTTTCCTTTAGCTTGAACAATATGGTTATATATGGATTGTGTTATGGATAATGGTGTGGAGGAATGTAGTGGGAAGAATGTATGGATGAGGGAGTTTGGAAAAATGTATGTGTGAGGGGGATTTGGGGAGAAATAAGAAGTGGATAAGGTAGGAAAACAATAGTAGAGATGAGGGTTTTAGTTCATGAGGTAAATTGTAGGAAAACTAGGGTTTGCCCTAGAAACTAGGGTTTTGATCTTGGAGATGAAAAACCACAAAAACTTGATATAAAAACCGTAAACCACAAGAGATATTAGTGTAATTACTTGAAAAAGAGGGAAACTTGAAGAAATGTGGTGGAATTTTGCTATTTGAGGTGATTTGGGGCTCTGTTGGGAAAAGCGCAACGCCTCCTACAGGAGTGCAGTGCTTGTCTCAAAGCGCAGCACCTGTGTATTTTTACACTGCAAAAATTCTCCAAAAGCACACAACCAGCTTCAAAGCACAGCGCCACCCCTCAGAAGCGCAGTGCCACTCCAAATTCTCCAAAATCGCAACACTTTACTATGTTTACTCAAGAACACTTGAAAATCGACCTTTGCTCTCTTCTTGATTCTTTAATCTTCAATAATGACATAATGGAATGAAAAATAGGAGAATGAGTTTATATAGTTTCACCTTTTTATTTTTTGCTTGTGAAACACTCTTTTGTAATGTCTATTTGTCTTTTAAAATGCTTTGTTCTTTTTATGCTTGTTTTCTTGTTTTCTTTTGCTTGGCAAGTGGATTGATGCTCAAAGTCACTTGATTTTTGTAGTGGCAGATGCTTGGAAACATCACAAGCTTAACACTCTTTTTTCACCCAAATAAAATTACATCATGAAGAAAGAGAAAAAACAATACTACTCTTTTTTCACCCCAAAACAAGTTTTGAGGTGAGAACTACATTCAACTTCTCAACTGATAAATTATGATTTTAACAATGATTATTAATCTCCTCATATCCTTGCTGATCATTATTGGCATGAAATAAATGACTTTGACCATGATAAAAACCTAAAACCTAAAGACACCAAACCCTAAGACCTAATAAGATAAACTTCAGAGTAAATCATGAACCAGGACTGAAATATGAAAGAGGATCAGCAAGTACAAAGTATGAGGAGAAAAACTGGATGTAAACTCTACCATCAATGAATCCATGACCTAATGGAATGACTCAGTAGTATGGGACTCCTACCATGAGATGCAAAAGAGCATATTTTGATCACTGATGGCAGTGTGAAGACATTGACACTAACACTCCTTTTATAAAAACTATTGAGGAGGAAGCCTCCTAAAATGGAGGGGTGCTTTCCCTTAAAAAATACCTATAATTATGTAATTTGGTTCCCTTAGGATTGTTATGTAACCATTTCTTATCTAAAATGCAGATAAGTCCTATTTTCTGATATTTCTATAGGTGCATACTGCCAATTGAGGGGACAAGGCCTCTATGTTCATGGTAGGATACTGTGAGGCTACTAGAGGAACCTCTTGCTTCTTCAAAAACCTACTTAAATCAATATGATCAGGCTTCCAAGGGTAATACAAGCCATTAGTATCACTAAATCTTTTAAGCATACACACAACATAAGGAATAGTATGTAAATCATCAAAATGCATAATAATCAAGGTCATTAATGCATATTTTTACAAGGTGATAAGGTTGTAGATGGGCCTTTAAATATATAATTCAAGGGCCCATGATAAACCTCTTATTATAAGTTTTTCAATTCTTGGCAAGTGCACCTTTTTAATCTTTCTATAACATGCCACCCCACATTTACCCGCTTTTACAAGCCCTCATAGAAAATGTGAAGCAAAGCACCACTATGACATGACCCAACCTCCTAGTTACAGTTAAGGAAGTGGGGCCTACAACTGAGTCTTACTGACCTTCCTTAGGAACCACGGATCACGCAGAGGCTGAAGAAATACCCCAGGTGACAAAACCCTAAGTAGGAGTCCTTTTTTGTAGATTTTAACCCTGTACAGAACTTACCTGCATACGAATTCTAAATCACAGGAAAAATAAAAATGCGAGAGCATAACATATAAAACACATATACACAGAGATTTCCAACTAGATCCCAAAATCAGGACTACCAGCTTGATTTTTCATTATGTTCCTTTCAATGTTACAATACATATTTATACATGCTGAAGCATCTAATACCATGGACCGAAAACCATCGCGTCTAAAACCATGGACCGAAAACCATCGTGTCCAAAAAAACATGTGCAAAAATCATGCACAAAACCATAGGTGGGTCCGCCCAACCTAACATAGGGTCCAAAACCAAAATTTTCTGGGGCGCTGCCACGAACCCCATAAAGTGGGGTTACGGGTACCCCTCAAACCCCTTGTTAACTATGTGGAAAGAATATAACACAACCCAACAATCTCCCACTTGTTGTTTTCTTTCCA
>APFE031743179.1:33807-50762 GCA_000404065.3 Pinus taeda
TACAGATAGTTGGGGTTTTTAGCGAGATGCTTTCCCCGGGATACATTCTGTGTTAATGTGTGAATGCTCTTGATGTTTCATTGTTATTGATGCTGCTATATTGATGATCAACGTAGAGGAGCTTATGTATTGTGTATGTTTTCCGCAATAGTACATGATCAGGATATTCTCCATTGAATATGTGTTAAATTATTCAAAATTTCTACACTAACTTCCAAGCTTTCAATATCATTGTTGTGCCAAGAATGCGTAATGCAGCTGCCGATGCCTTAGCTAACAGAACTGCTAGGATGACACCGCTTATGGATAGGTCTACTATCGAAATTTATTATAATTTTTCTATCACTGAAAACATAACTAAATTACACATTTTTGACGATGATCAAAAAATACTACACTTCATGGCCAACACTGATGTCTTCAAGGAAACAATGATTGATGAACATGAGAAAGAGTAGTCTCTGCAAGCCACCGTTTATGACAAGAAAGGAAACCTCATCCCAAAGGGTTTGGTATCTCTCAAAAAGCTTTATGACTTGCATAATCATTTCCATGGGCCAAGAAACATCAAAACCCACAATTCCACCATGATGCATGAATAGATCAACTTGTGAACATAACAATATTATGAGAGATTTTTCGGCGTAAATCACATGATATTTCATTTGTCGACATGCTTCAAACCAGACAGTGTGGTTCATCGTCAGAACAAGTTGGATTTTCCATGCAGGGATTTAATTGTTGTGTTGAGCCTTTTGTGATCCATATCAAGTTTATGAGAGATTTTTTGGCGTAAATCACATGATATTTCATTTGTCAACATGTTTCGAACCAACTTGTCTTGACGATGAATCACACTAGTTGGTTCAAAATGCATCGAGAAATGAAATTTCATGTGATTTACACTGAAAAATATCTCATAAACTTGATATGGATCACAGAAGCCTCAATACAACACCATAAAAATATTTTAAGTTTTTCAATCTCGATACGTGTTGCAGACTGTAAGAGAGACAAGCCTTTGTCCACTTGTTTAAATAGTACCAGGATGTGTTCGTGTGGACATATGATGATTTGAAAACATATGACACACAAATAATCCAACATGTGATATTGATCAAAGAAGGGGTCAAGCCATTTCAGCGGAAGCTGATAAAAGTACGTCTATCACTTGAACCCCTCATACAGAAAGAACTAAATAAGTTGTTGGATGCTTGCATCATTTATAGAGTTCATCATTCTACTTGGGTTCTAACTTAGTTCATGTATGTAAGAATTCTAGGGAGATCCACTTATGCATTGATTTTTGAAAACTGAACTTCACCTCAAACAAAGAAAAATACCTTATGTCGTTGATGGAACATATTCTATAGACAATA
The DNA here is from genome assembly GCA_000404065.3 of Pinus taeda. Classification (NCBI taxonomy): domain Eukaryota; kingdom Viridiplantae; phylum Streptophyta; class Pinopsida; order Pinales; family Pinaceae; genus Pinus; species Pinus taeda. The sequence goes on from APFE031743179.1 coordinate 35,187, forward strand.
TCTAGAGCATAAATGTTTTCTCTGCTCAACGGGTTTTCAGGATACAACCAGGTTCTGGTAGTAGAACCTGATAGATTTAAAACTACCTTTCGTACCAAGTGGGGTATGTTTTCTTACAGAAGAATGCCATTTGGGCTTGTGAATCCAGGCACAACCTTTTAGCATTCCATGGACATTGCCTTTCGTGGAATTATTAGATAGAGTGTAGTGGTTTACCTTAACTATGTGATAATCTTTTCCAGAAAATGGTCAGACCACATATGCCATCTAAAGACGATATTCGAGCAAGGATGAAAATATGGGATATCCTTGAATCCCAAGAATAACGTATTTGCAGTGTTTGAGGGGAACTTCCTTGGGCACATCATCACCAAGAGTGTTACCCAGGTTGATTCAGACTGAGTTTGAATGATCACATAGATTCCTCACCCAGTCAATAAGAAATTTGTGCAGTCCTTCTTGGGGAAGATCAAATTCCTTCTGAAGTTCATCTCGGATTATGTGCAAATAGTGAATTAAATGCAAGCCATGATCAAGAAGGATTCAATCGAAAGCTAGGATAAGAAGGAAAAGAATGCATTCACCTATATTAAGAAATCTATAGCAGATGCATTAACACTTTCCAGCCCAAACTTTAACAAGGATTTCTTGCTATACACCTTCACCTCCGACACTTCGCTTGTTGTAGTACTCACTCAGAAGGACAAGCTAAAAAATGAACACCCAATATCCTTTATGAGTACAAGCTCTCCTTCATGAGTATAAGTATGTAGGGACCCGAAATCATCTACCCCATTATTGATAAAATAAATTATATGCAGTATACAAGGTGGTGAAACACTACAGACCCAACCTGCTAAAGAACCATTGCATAGTCTTTGTGCAACACTCATCATTCAGATCATTGCTTGTTCAGCAAGACATAGGTGAAAGACATGCGAACTAGATGGTGGGCTTGTAGGAGTATGATCTTGATATCAATCTAGTTCACTCTGTCAAGGGTTATGGTCTCTACAGACTCGCACCTGAATCAATCCATGCATAAGAGGAAGAAGAAGAGCTTGCTGGCTAGGAGCAAGAAATCGAGTTGTACGATGTAGAGCAAGCACCACCCACTTCATATAGAGACTCTTGGTACGAAGATGTACAACCAGTACCTTGAGCATGGAACCATGCCCTCTCACTTCTCCAAGAAACAGAAGAGGGCACTCCACCTCAAAGAATTACCTTATCAGTTGGTGCACTGACAACTTTATAGAAAGCACATCAACGAAATTTTTCTCAGGTGCCTAGAGGCACATGATTAAGAGAAGGTATTGCATGATCTGCATGGTGGATTGGTCCGGGCTCACTTTGAGGGAAACATAATTGTTCACAAATTCATGCAAGCCAGTTTCTACTGGCCCACATTATTCAAGGGTGCACATGCTTATGCCCACAAGTACCCAGTCTGTCAGTGATGCACTGATAGAACATGAAGCTTAGCAGCCCTGTTGCACCCTGTTGCAGTGAGTGAACCATTTCAATAGTGGGGCTTAGACATCATTGGGGAAATATTCTCACACTCATTAGAGAAACACCACTACATATTGATAGCTACAAATTAATTCATGCGGTGGACAGAAGCAATTCTGCTTAAGTGAACAACCGGGAAGCCATCATATTCCTTCAACAAAACATCATCTCATGATTTTGTGTTTCGGTATCACTTGTTTTTTACAATGCAACTTACTTTTCATCTTTAAATATTTATTATTTTTCATTGAAATATGGTATCTTTCTTAAACACTCATCTAAATACTACCCACAGGGGAATGATCTCATTGAATCTATGAATAAAGAGCTTATCTTCATCATCAAGGAGACCATTTACTTTGAATAGTGAAACTGGTACTCTTCTTTGACAAATGCCTTACGGGATGACCGTCTAACACCCAAACCCTCTTGGAATAGTTCACCATACTTCTTAGTTTATGGGAAAGAAGTCATCCTCCTGCCAAACATCTACTTGCCCGCCCTCCAATTGTCCCAAGAATCTCAAGGAAATCCATGTAGGTTAGTTCAACATAGGATGGATAAACTTCACAAGCTACAGGAAGAATGGATGAAAGCAAAAGAAAAATTCACACCTCACTAGAACCGTATCAAGAGATGGTTTGGCACGAAGTCTACAGGGAATGCTAATTTCGATGTCAGTGACTTAGTCTTGAAATGGGACAAACCCCATGAAGATAAAGGAAAACATATGAGGTTCCAGTCCCTATAAATTGGTCCATACACTGTCTAGGAAAATATTGGCCCATACACTGTCTAGGAATATACAATCACTTTACGAGAGGATTGACAACCTTCCTATCAATGGGAAAGACTTAAAGAACTATTTTCAATAACCTAGGGATGTGACCTGCATTATGTACATAGTCTTTTTATTGCTTGTATTTTAGCTTTTCTTTTTCTATTTTTCACTTTACTTTTCTATTTTTCACTTTGCTTTATTTTGTTTGCTTAATATCATGATATTTTATTTTTTCCAATAAGTGTTTCCCTCTGCTGAGTTCTGGCTTTTGAATGAGTATGAGGGTGAGTTACAAAGAGTCTTGTGACATTACAATACTTTTCTAGTCACGTGTCTATCTTCTTTGTGCTTGGTTATAACCTTTGGCCGATGAAGTCTTGATGGAAAATACGAGGCATTTGTAAGGGAAGCTCTAGTCCAACCATGAACCTATATTCAAACTGGAAAACTCCATGCCTATATTCAGTATTCTTCTTTGTGTGTTCAAGCTCATCCAACTAGTAGAAATGGAGAAGGGGAAAATGTAAATGAGAAAATCTAGATTAGAGGTCTTACATGCTTCTCTGAAGGAACAACCTCTTCTACTCTCAATAAGTTGGGATCCCTCTTCCACCCCAAAAATAAACAAGTGCCTACTCACGGTCCCCTTTTCAAAAAATACAAAGGAGAAAGAAGAGAATGGCTTCTAGTGTAGAGAGGTGAAGCATGTAACTCCACTAGGGTACTGACCAGGCTCGCTGATAGTGGAACAATGTGTGTGTTCCTTCATGACTCCCTGGGGTAATGTCTAGGTCTAATAGTAGTGGAGCAACACCAAAGATGAAAACTTATACTGTGAAAATTTTAAACCCACGAGCTAAACTACACTTCCTGATTTTGAAACACTGTGATCAAGCTGAAACTTGTTGTTTTGTTTGATTGAGTTGGAAAAAGGTGAAACATGTCTATCCATGGGGTACATGGGGAAACCAAAGTAACCCACATATAGATTCAATAATCCCTGATGGACCAAGGCCCTATGTTATCAATGAACCGAAATAGAGAAGTTGGTATCCAACCAGCGTATCGCCAAGTGTTATAGCGACTACAAAACCCTCCAAAATTTTTCCTTGCATCCAATTTCAAAGCCTTCCATGGTTCTTCCTTGATGATTGCAAACACTCAGGCTCATCCCATGAGTTCTTCTCGAGTCTTGACACCCACTTTGCTTGACTGATCACCAGTTGTCATTTAGCATGTTGATTGTAATGTCATGCTTACGGTCTTGTTTCAAATATGTTGAAGGTCTGCCTTTCTATGTACGAGTTGTGTTTTCTATGTAGACATCTGTTGCACTCACACACGAAGTTTTAAACAATGTCACACAAGTGTCTTCATGGTTTTTCAATTATCTTCATGGTTTTTCAATGATCCATCTCAAGTTTAACACTTTTTTCTCACCCTTTAGTCAGTCACACTAAGCATATTTTGTTTTATGGTTTGAGGTGTCTAGCCATCGAGTCATGTTGAGAGTGTGGTTGCAAGGTCATGTATACACGAGTTCACTTGTTCACACATTTAAACATTTTTTCAAAGATCTATCAACTATACCATCCTCCATCAGTTGGACCTCCACTAAGATGCACTGCACAGTCTCACTCGTCAGTGACCAAGCACTATTACCCAGAACTCTATAGAGCTTGAGGCTACCCTCTAGGTAGTCTGCACTGCAAAATTCTAGAATCAACCTGGCTGACTGTCACCGAAAACAACACAAAAGTTGCTCAAGAAGCCTATATTCACTGTGCAATTCTAGAATCAAATCAGCTAACTGTCACCAAAAACAATGCAGAAGTTTCTCAAGAATCCATCTCAGTCTGTGCTCCCCGCAAGCCTATCCATCAAGCCTCCCATTGGTAAACCAAATAATTTGACTTGAGAAATGACCCAAGGCTACACTCGTGTCCAAAATTGAGCAGAAGTTGTCCAACCTACTTTCTTGCACTACTTGAAGAAATTGTGCAAACATAAGGGATGTTCGCTTATATGGGCCTGACCCAGGTTCGAAAGAGTTATTTAGCCAAACAAATCCCACAACTACCAGCCCTTTCAGAAATAGCCCATGAAGCATGGACTGAGGTGTCACCCGAGGTAGCAGGGAAGGGTGTTGGAATAAGGTTTTCACACCCTTGGGATGTCTAGATGTGGTCTGAAGGGCTCGCGCACCATTCTGTAGCCTTGCTCTACTCGGCTTCTGCATAGACCTGAAATAGGGTTGTTCCTCAATACTTATTACTTAATGAGTTATTATAGGTCATATCTACTTGTGACAGTCTTTAATCAAACATTTAATCAAGATAACTAGTGTGCACATTCAAAAGAGATACAGATTTACATTAACCCATAACATAAGCATATATATAGATTCAATGGAAATATCAACCATAAATTAATCAAATCCACAATAGTTTAGATTTAACAAAGTATTTCGGAATCAACTTATCTTTATTCAACTTCTTTCGTCAATACAACCAAATATTCCCTGCGCACTTAGCTGCAAGGGTCCACACACATAGTTGTGGATTCTACTAGGCCTCTGCACACACAACTATAGAGCCTCTATCCACCCACCGATATCCTTGACTTAGATGCACATTTAATCTTCACGGACCCATAGCATTATGATTCATTCCAGCTCAAAAACTACCTTCTACCGTTAGAGCCTTGCTCTATTTATACATTCCCATGGTTCGCAGACCATGGGTAGGCCAAATTACTCCCTATTATTCTATATTATTTCTTGGGTGGACAACCCTTTGAATCTACCTTTACATTTCACGCTCTACCTATTTTGGAGTTTTACAATATTTTTATCCTAACTTATAGGCTCTCAGCCCCAAAACTGTTATGTGCGACCTTCGCTACCCAAAAATTCCCCAACATAATCATCGTGACTCATCCCGAGTCACTCGTCGATGCGGCGTGACATGCTACCTTAGCTTCGCGGTTCACCTCCCTTTGAGTGACGCTCTTTGTCCTTCTACTCCATCGTTGTCTCCTAAAATGCTTCATCCAACTCTTGCTTCATTGTTTCTACTAATTCTCACAACCGATAATGCTCATTCGGCTCTACTCAGTTAACATAGAACACCCCCTCATAGGATTTTAGCTCTAGCGGGGGGGGTGGCATATGGGACCTCATCGTACCAACACAGACACTTCCTAACTTCATATCTTCTCTTTGCATTGTTTTCTATAGCTTCTGTTACAATTTTTCACGACCCTTGCTCCTATCCGCAAGATCCGAATCCTTAAGGTACATCAAAGACGACTTATTAGCTGCACTTCTACCATTGGTCTCCATCTTTCTATCCTTTCCCTTATATTTTGTGCTTCACCGACCAACCCATGGGCAAGGCTGTGGAATTTGGACTAGTTTTGCTTTGTGTCTACCAATTTCTGGTACATCCCCTACTACTGATGTTGAATCCTGCGCGGTGCCTGCAGTTGTCAACACCATATTATTTAGAAAACCCTGCATCTCCATCGGCCATATCACAACCCTCGAGTTTACTCCTTGATCATAGATAATGAAGAGTTCCATAGTAGTAGGAAGGCACAACATCTTACAGTACTTAGAAGCATAGCTCACTCGATAGATGCCCCCTGTGATTTATAAGCATATCGAATTTCAAATTCGCTGGCTCCCACCTTTTCTGGTGCCCTCATGTTAAACTTGCAGTAGATCGTTCCAGGTCTGGCTCGTACCCCATCTCTTAATTACCCACTGCTTGCTCCTGTTTTCCATAACTGAGACATCTTGTCATGAATAGTGACAGCAACAGTCACCTCTCTGCTTATCATAGCAGTAGCGCAACCCTTTCCGCACAACCGCGACCCTTGTGATAGGCCAAATCTATGTGCACCCTAGCAGTCATGCATCTTCCCCCCAAACTACTTTATCGTCTCATGCTCTATTTCAACTGGCTAGAGTGGTGAGACTGTCCTTTGAGCGGTTAGTTAGGCAGTCAGCCCCCCGTGTAGAGCTTCAGGCGACTGCCATTCACTCTTCTCAGGAAGGGGTCTCCATTGAGCTTGGCAAGCTAGACCACGCCCCCATATGTAACTTCTTTGACGACATAGGCTCCCAACTAATGCATTTAGAGTTTGCCAGGGAATTTCTTGAACTTTCTATCATAAAGTAATACTAGATCATTCTCCTTGAAAGTGCGCACCTTGATATGGCGATCGTGCCACACTTTCTCTCGCTGTTTCTGTACTTGCTGATGGAATTCGGCCAAAAACCATTCCTTCAAAGCCCTATGGTCTGCCATGTGTGTTATATCCGCTATTCGCAGACTAGGTACAATGTATTCCATAGGCATGATGGCCTCCTTGCCATAGACTAACCAATAAGGTGTCTGGATTGTCAACTTCTTACATGTGGTTCGGTATACCCATAGCACAGTAGGGATGTGAAAGCCCCAGTCGTTTTGCTGCACATTACAGAACTTTGTCAACGCAGTTTCCAAAATTTTGTTGAATGCTTCAATGGTCCCATTCACTTGTGGGTGGTATGGCGTACTTTGTTCATGATATATATGGAATTCCTCAATGAGCGCGCTGATCTTTTCATTTAGAAAGTGCATGCCCTAGTCGCTCATTAGAATTTTGGGACATCCAAACCTTGTCAATACATTCTCAAACAAAAATTTTGCAGCTGTAGTAGCTGTGTAGTCTTTAACCGGTTATGCCTCTACCCACCGAGTCAAGTATTCTATCATGGTGATGATATAGTGCATGCCCGTCTTCCCTCAAGGTGCGATAGTTCCTACGAAGTCAATTGCCCACATCTCGAATGGTTGCAGTGTCATCTATGGCTTGAGTAGCATTTCATCCCTCCGTGATGGTTTGCTAGTCCATTGACAGACATTGCAAGCCTGATAGTACACTTTCGAGTCCTGATGTAGAGTTGGCCACCATAGTCCTGTGCGAAGAATCTTTTGTGCTATAGCGCAACCTGCAAAATGCCCTCCAGCTACCCCCCCATGTGTTTCATCCAAGATCTATACACGCTCGAATTCAAGCACATATCTTCGTAATACTTTGTCGTTGCCCATTTTGTAGAGGTTCCCTGCAATAACGATAAAGTTTGTTGCACGTATCACTAATTATTTCTTCTGATAAATGGAATATCACTGAGGTGCGGTTCTCATGGTTAAGAAGTGGATTATATCCTCAAAATGGCCATCTACGATGTGCATGGCATACAGCTATGCATCCAGGAGTCCTTCCTCTAAGTTTGTGGGCTCTTTGTTCTTCTTAATTTGGGACAGATGAGCTAGGCCTGCGTTGAGACGTCGTGTCTTTACAATGACTTCGAAGTCATATTCTTGAAATAATAGCAACCACCTACAAATGCACCTCCCCAAAAGAGGGTTATTCACTAGGTATTTTAGCACAGAGTGGTCAGTATATATCTTGAAATGTCCTCTGAGAAGATAGTGGTGATATTTTTGAAGCACGTATACCATCTCCAATCCCTCTCGCTAGGTAGTGGAGTAATTATTCTCAGCTTTTGATAATCATCGACTGGCAAACACAATCGGGTGATCAATTCCCTCTACTCCTTCTTGAGTGAGTACCACACCTAACGCGATACATGACATGTCAACATGCACATGAAATTCAACGTCCCATTTTGGGAAGGCCAAGATCGGGGCAGATGCCATCTTTTCCTTAAGCATTTCTAGACTTTTGTCTCATTCCTCATTCCAGCAATAAGTAGCATCCTTCTTGAGTAGCTGTTCCATTAGCATCGTGATCTGTGCATAGATTTTTATGAATTTCCAATAATAACCAGTGTGTCCTAGCATGGCACGTAGTTGTTTGACACTTCACTATGCTTGCAGATTGAGTATGACAATGATCTTCGCCAAATCCACCATCAGGCCTTGCTTATAAACCACATGGCCGAGCAAGTTCTCGAAGGGGATGAGGAAAGTACACTTCTTTAGGTTTAGTGCAATCTGGTGCTATCGGCAAGTATCCAACATTAAAAATAAGCTCGCGATATGTTTCTTAAACAACTCAAATATGGTCCAATCATCAAGATATACTTCTAAGAACTTGTGCATAAAGTCCTTGAATGCAGCTACCACAATGCGTGAGAATATTGCTGGTGCATTCTTTAGTCCAAAGGGCATAACCGTATACTAAAAACAACCCCATTCAGTGGTGAAAGTTGTCTTACTCCTATCCTCTAGCGCGATCTTGATCTGGTGGTACCCCGAGAACCCGTCCATGAAGGAGTAGGCTTCTTGTCCACCCACATTTTCCAGTACCTCATATGTAAAGGGCATCGGAAATGAATCGTTAACACATGCATCATTGAGCTTCCTGAGATCCATGCAGATGTGAATTTCACCCTTCTTCTTCTTCGCCTGCACAACCATAAGTCTTACCTAGTCGAACTCCTCAACTAGTTCAATTATTCCCGTTGCAAGCATCTTGTCTAATTCCTTGCGGACCTTTGCTTTGTATTTTGGATTCAACTGGTAAGGTTGCTGCTTAACTGGATTCGCATTCAACTTCAAATTTATCTTCATCATTCCTAGGTCACCAAGGATCCCTTTTAACTTCATGATTTTGGTTGGGAATAAATCATGATATTCTCAAAGCAAATCAACGACCTTTTCCATCGTGGCGTCATCCCAATAGTCCCCAAGTGTTACATACTTCAACTCTTCCTCCATTATGATATTTACTTGTTTCTTTTTCAATGGTGTGGTGACATCTGGATCTTCAATTGCTAGGCCATGCACCTCGTGAATCCCCTCTGATTCCGAAATATTGATGTTTCTAGGGTTGTCATCATCATCTTCTACCTGCACATTATAACATTCTAGGGCCTGGCTCAACTATTGCAACCAATTTGGCCACATGGTTTCTTCTAGTTCCAATGGCGTTTTGAAAATGGCAGCCTTCAAAAGCTAAAATGTGTCATTCAGAGTATCCATCCATTGATCTTCAAATAGGAATGTCGATAGAAATCCTTCGCGCAAGATATCCCACTCGCCTATGCCATGTTGGAGCTCTATTTCAGTTACCAGTTCCTAGGCATGACATCCAAGGTATGATAAAATAAGTGTACCCACTCTGGTTGAGGCTCCTCTCCATAGGCTTTGGTCCATCTGGTGAGGTGCATGTGCAGGTCATAATGTCCATTGTATTTCTCTGTTATTCATAGTTCCGGCTTCCTAAATCTTATCTTCATCATGCACCTATAGTCGTGCCAATATTCAAAAGTCCTTTCATGTGTGCCCCACCATCACGCAAGTGTCACGCGCAATGCTCATCTCAACACATCAAACCATTGGTGCTCCGGTACTGCGCTTTCAAACTTGGTTAGGAATTCATCTACTATTGTTAGCCTATCATACATCGGCAGTTCACGATCCTAAGCTCGAACGCAGTACAAAGATTTAGTCATCACATTACAATGTAACATAGTTACTCTGTTCAACCTGTTACATCACCACTCATCTTCTTCATCTAAATCTTTGGTGCAAGACTCTGCATAGCCCCACCATGTTCTCCTTTCCTCCGCTGGCTTGACCCATTCTTGCCTTTGTGCATAAATTTGTAGATACAATCTAATTCATCATCACTTTATTCATTGTGCATAGGTTCAGTGTAACATGGTCCTTCAGTCAGATCTAGTGGAATGACTATGCGGAGCGAATTCTTCTCAAATATCATTGTCCACTTCTTTAAATTAATAACCCCATTCATGTCGGTGGCCCAGTATATTCCCAAAAATGTAGGATAAGGGCTACTTTCATCCATGATTTCTATTACTTCAAAGTCTATCCTGGTGCTGGTGCCTTCTATATCTACCATAATTCCTTGTAGCCTTCCCATGGGCAGGATCTTCTGTTGGTTCGCCATCCGCAATTGAATAGGAGACCATTGTAGTGTAGGCCTACCCATGCACTCCCTATTTAGGTAGTACATTTGCATCCAAGCTTAAATCCAGAATGATCTGATCCATCTCATAGTCGCCAATCTGTGTCGTTAATCGCATTTCCCGCCCTGTCTATGATGCGTGTTTTCCTACTTTTCGAACCACGCTAGGTTCTCTCATCCCCATGCACATATTTATCAATTATTGCAAGCCTTTAACCACCCTATTGTCACGAAGAAATTTTATGCATGTCTCTAAACATGTAGTCACCATCGAGGGATCCCTGTCCAGCTCAGGTTGATCCCTACTACTTGGGGTAGATACCTCTGCGAAGCTCTCCCTAGCTTCCAGATATGTCTCCTTGCCAACCCTACATATTCCTTAGTTAATTTCCCCTTATCTTCTCATATGACCATGCCACTTATGAGTACCATGTTTACTTTGGGGTCTTCGTCATAGGGTTCAAACCTCATCATTTGCACGTTTTGTGTTGTTGTAGGTTGTGCTGCCCTTTTTTCAAGAATTTGTGTTATCAGTGTGGAGTAATCTATCAGCTCATGATTGAATTACCCACAGTAAGTGCATGAAATTTTGGTCAGGTTGGTACAATCTCACGTGTAGTATCCCGGTTCTCCGTAGTTGTAACAGATTAGCTTCTCGTGACTACTTTCGAGCCCCATTCCGCCCCGGCCTTGTCCATGTCCCTAGAACCCATCGCACACTATCACTACAGCTGGATCCTGACCTCGCATTTTTTAGGTAGGTGGCTGGTCCATCACTAATTGATAACTACAACAGTCTCTTTCCTCGTGGCCCACCAATCTGTAAAAGTTTTAAAATATCTGCTAGGGGGTCTGGTTGAATTTTGGCAGTACATGATAGTTGTCCGTGTTATGCTTTCCTCCCACCTGACAGATTGCACACCAGAGCGGGGTTGTCGTGCTTGGCCCTACCTGTGCCTCTGGTCATAATGGTGTTAGTCCCCTTCATTGCCACATAATTCGTAAAGACTGAGCAATGATCTTTATCATGCCCCTGGCTTCTACACTTTATACAACACACTTCTTCCTGGACTTCTAGGAGAGGTGCCAATTCTTGTTTTAACTTCTTCATTTCCAAACACAAGTTTTGTATCTACGCTTGGATTTGCTAGACTCCCAACCCTGGGTCTTGTATCAAAGTTTTGTGTAACCTCATCACCATCTCCAATGATTCATCTTGGTTTTGAGATCTTTTGTTATGATAGATCCATCCTTAGATGTGGTATCAATGATGCCACAAACCAAGAGAAGTGCTACACTACTGACAGTGTCATGTTTGCCTCACAGATTGTGCTTTTCAGTCTTTGATCTAGATCCCATAGGGTTTCACCAAGTAGCATCGCGATCTCCTTGAACCCTATGATTGATTTCATTTATGACTTTGGCCGGCTAAATTCTTTCTTCAATTTGGTCCGGATATCTGTTGTCGTCGCATTCGGGTGATTGCCTGAGCACTTTATGTACCATGTCAGCACTTGGTCTTGCAACGTGCTAGTAAGGTAGCCTTTCTAATGTTATCATCCATAATTCTGTGTGTTTCCCATACCAACGTAACCATGAACCAAAATTGTTCTAGATATTCCTGCTCCTTTGAATCCCGGTAATTGGGTCGGGCTCATCATTTTTAACCTCTGGTTTGCACGTCAGTGTACTCTGAAGTACTACTTCTCCTAATTTTCAATCCTCAAATTATTTCTCTGTAGAACTCCAATGTTCCAACATCAAACACCCCTTAGTTAGATCCCAGTCCTGGCAATGGAACCATTTGTTGGCTTATATGGGGCCTGACCCAGGTTCGGAAGAGTTATTTAGCCAAAAAAATCCTGCAGCTACCGGCCCTTTCGGAAATAGCCTACAGAGCGCGGACTGAGGTCTCACCCAATGTAGCAGGGAAGGGTGCTGGAACTATATTTCCACACCTTTGGGATGTCTTGATGTGGTCCAGAGGGCTCGCGCACCGTTCTATAGCCTCGCTGCTCGGCTTCCGCGCAGACCTGAAACAGGGCTATTCCTCAACACTTATTACTTAATGAGTTATTATAGGTTAGGTCTACTTGTGATATTTTTTAAGCAAAAATTTAGTTTGGATAACCAATGCACACATTCAAAAGAGATACAGATTTACATTAACCCATAACATAAGCATATGGATATAGATTCAATGGAAATATCAACCATAAATTAATTAGATGCACAATAGTTCAGATTTAACATAGTATTTCAGAACCAACTTATCTTTATTCAACTTCTTTCATCAATACAACCAGATCTGCCCTGCGCACTCATCTATAGGGGTCCATGCACGCAGCTACAAACTCTACCAAGCCTCTGCGCACACAGCTGCAGAGCCTCTATCTACCCACCAATACCCTCAACTCAAACGCACATTTAATATTCACAGACCCATAACACTATGATTCATTCCAACTCAAAAATTTCCTTCTACAATTAGAGCCTCACTCTATTTATACATTATGGGTAGGTCGACTTACACCCTATTATTCTATATTATTTCTTGGGTGGAAAACCCTTTGACTCGACCTTTTACATTTCGCGCTCTGCCTAATTCGGAGTTTTACAATATTTTTATCCTAACTTATAGGCTCTCAACCCCAAAACTATTACGCAGGACCTCCGCTAGCCAACAAGGGACAAGCACCCATCGCCTGTCACTGCACTGTCTTGGGAAATTGTGTTGTTTTTCCAGGAAGTCCCCTTGCAAGCCAAATCTCCACTCCTCCTGAAACACGTGCAATTTTAATTGACAGTCCGCCTGCTGCCCAGCACCCTGCTCAACCCAGAAACTACATAGTCATGTTGTTCTTGACTTCCTCCCAAAACTGTTCAGTCATGACCACCAGGCTCCCTCAACCTAATCCCAGCCTCCCCTAGAAAACTACATAGTTTTCACTGCTAGTTCCTTTTGTTGCCCACGATGCCTTCCTTGGAAAAACTGCACAATTCTACGTCCTAGCTGAGCCATATCTCACAAATGTCACTGCTATCTCATATTGCTCAATCGAGCATCTCAGTGACCTTAGTGTAGTTTTTCCCAATAGCGCCTTGGAGCCTCCCATCCTAGCCTAAAATGTGCTCTACATAGCTTCAAAACCTTGTCCTCTGTCTCGTTCACATGTACCCAGAAACGAAAGATGATGCATCATGGTAGATTAGGGGATTTTTGGATTTGATGTCATCTTTTCATGAGTGATTGCATATTAGGTACATGCAGGAGACATGGAGTGAGGATGAATGAGATGAACAAGGAGTGCATGCTAGGAAACTTGTTTACGAATAGATTAATGCATGAAGCATGCCAAGTACCATAAAAGGGGACGCATACACATGCAACATCAAGTGAACACCAAGACCATTAATGTTGAAAAGTGTGCAACAAGAAATGCTTTTTGAGAATGCAACAAGATGATGGAGCTTAGTGGAAAGGAGTCACCTTCACTAAGTGGGCCCACAGGAAAATTATGGCGCAAAGTCTATTTTTAGACTATGTCTATTTTTAGACATATGGATCATGGTCTATGAGTTGCAGGATGATGTTTATGGATGATTGGTCATGTTGGAAAAAATAGATGGAATTCTATTTTTTTGGATCACAGTGGTGTGATCAGAGTCTATTTTTAGACTGTTGGGTAAAAGTAGAAACAATCAAATATTATTAGCCCTTAGTAATATTTGGACACTAAACTTTATCTTATTTTCTTGGCGCACTTTAGATGGAGATACAGATGTGGCACATGCAACTTCCTGAAGGAATCACGTGGTTACCTATGGGTTGATTGAGCTATTGCATGAAGGACTTTAGTTATAACTCAAGTGGTTGAGTTCTGTGGAGTTAGATGAGAAGTTAATGGAGTTGTGTTCAGTTTGACTTAGTTGAACTAGTTGTATTTAGTCTAACTGGCCAATAGACTAAGTGATGAATTGTGTGAATTAGTTATTAATTAATTCACTAATTATTAACTCATAATGTAACTGAAGAATACATCAGTTAACTCAGTGCATGGACAGTTCAGTGGAGACAAGTGTTAGAGGTAAGTGAAAGGGTGAGTTGTGACTATCAGTTGTGCATGAGATCTTGCACAATCAATGGATTGAGTATGCCCATGAGAATTGTGCAGTAGATGCCCAGTGATATAGCCTGTGCTCACATGATTTCCAGAGTGAGTGATTTTCCAAGGTAAATAGAACTTGGAACGAGTTTGGATTCATTTATTCTCATGCAAGTATTGTGCAATGGAGGCAGGCAAGCAGCGGAGGAGATTTGTAGATCAGATCTGAGCTGTATTGTGTGTAACAGGTGGAGATAGTGTTGAATACTTGTGAAGAGTATTGTACTATGTATTGTTACATGTTATCAATCAATATAATATACAGATATTTGGGGTTTTAGCGAGATGCTTTCCCCGGGAAAATACTATGTTGATATGTGTGATTGATGCTTCTATGTGCGCATGTTATTGTTTTTTCTTCTGTAAATTGATGATCAACGTAGGGGAGGTTATGTATTATGCATGTATTCCGAAATAGTGTATAATTGGGATAATCTCTATGAATATGTGTCATATTATTCAAAATTTCTACAATTAAAGACTCCGCACACCTTGTCATGTGGAGGTGAAGCTATGATACACCAAGAGCACACTCATTACTCAATATCACATCATCTTGACATATATACCATCATCAGCACGAACTTACCAGTAGTGTCATGTCGAGTCATGTCACGAGTCATCTTGGCCACATCACTACTCTGGGCCATACTTGTTGTAATCAATGTAATGTAATGTGGAAGTCGAAGAGACCGACATATCAAGTTGAAGAGCCATGTTAGTTGAAGAGTCATGTAAGTCAAATAGTCGTGAGGGAAGTAGAAGAGTCACAAGGGTCAAGTTCACCCTTGGCTATATATACCCCTCATTTGGACATGCAAAATAATTTTGGGCTTGGCTCCTCCGACATAGCCTTGAGAGTATGTAGTATTTTCTTTGTGGAGTGAGCAGTGGCTCCAATGTCCCATGACTAGGGTCAGTGATGTATGGTGTATGGATGTGTCTTGGAACTTTTGCTTAATTCAAAAGCCTGTTAACAGGCTAGCATGTTTACACATGTATTGTATTATTTTGTAAGACTAATCCTTGGATGCTTGTAATGCATCTTGCTTTAACTTGTACTAATATAGTTGAACTATTTTGGTTGTTTTAGTGCATACACTATTGGAAATGTGTCGTATCAATTTTTATCACTCTCACCTGTGTGGACTACTCCGTTAGACACTA
>APFE031743185.1:0-16515 GCA_000404065.3 Pinus taeda
GATATGTTATAAGATAATAATATATGCTTTTAATAATACTTTTTAATTATTATATCAAATCTATAAGTTTAGTCGTAATTAAATAATACACATATATAGTTGAAATCAAGAAAACAAAAATATAATTCATTAAACCATTTCATGAATATTATTATTATAATATTGATCTTTAAGACACAAAATTAATTGAAATAAGGTTAATATATTTATTGGCTCGAAATTAATTATAGAATATCTTATTAATAACTCATAAAATGAATAATAATAGGATTAAACAATACTAATACTATATGGATGCTAGGATTAAAGGGGAACAAATAAATTCAGTTTAAAAACTAAACATATATTAAAACTACCCTCGATATGAAGGCTAAAAATAAAAAATTAAAATAAATCACGGGAAACAGGACCAACCACCGAAAACAACTCTAAAGGGGAGGGAAACCCTAAAACCTAATGAAAGGGACTGAGGAGGCTAGGAAGACAGGGCTGGGATCCAGCAACTACTAATCTTCCAGCCATCATCCCTATTAAGATTATTCGGCCTTTTTTCAATCTCAAGGGCCTCTCTAAATTTGCGGTGGTGAAACTGCGCAACTTTAGCAATGACTTGAGCATCTTCGATACAGACATGATGCATAGTTTTCTCGGCATGTTCAGCCAGGGCTGAGGACTTGGTCCTACCATGCCTTAAGTCAGCCGAATGCTCACTATTCCTTTGATTAATAGAGTGACCCGTCTCACCAATATATGGTGTCCCACAGAAACAAGAAATGACATAGACGCCCTTCATGACATACACTTATCATTTTCTTTATTCTAAGGACAAACCTTTGGAATTCGCTAATTTAAAAGAAAATTGACATGGATACCCATAATTTGTGAAGAAAATAGAAAGGAACCTTGTTGCTGTTGTAGGGAGTTTTATTAAATATCATAAGTCGCATATTCATCAAATTCTCTTTTCATGGATGGATGTATACCCATTTATGCAAAGTTTCTCTTTCTCTCATATTGGTTGGTTCTCAATTCTATAAATAATTGAAAAATCATCTATTTTAATATATATAGTTATTTCACTTTTTCATTACTAATTTTCATGGAGTATAAGTATTTTCTTTTCTTATTGCTATATTTATGTTAGCAAGTGTGTCTATTTTGGAATAGTTTTTCCAAAATTTGAATTTAATTATCAATAATTATTATGTAGATGATAGGGCTTTAACCACCATAAAATAGCCTAAAATAGTTATAGATTAAAGTTTGAGATTTATCTCCAAAGTAAGTATTTCCTTTCTGCACTTTTAATTAAAATAATTAACTAAAAAAATAGCATATGAACAACTGTCATCTAAATGAATTATGGTCTTTTAGGAACATGGTATTGAGATATAAATGAATTATGCTGTTTTAGGAACATGGTATTGAGATTTATCTCCAGAGTAAGTATTCCCTTTCTGCACTTTAATTAAAATAATTGCCTAAAAAAATGGCATATGAACAACTGTGATATAAATTAATTATGATATTTTAGGAGCATGGTATTGATTAACGATGGTCAATCTCCATGGTTAATAATCTTATTACATGTTTTTTTTAAATGCATACATATTTTGCTCATATATTAATGATTTTTATAATTACTAATAATAATAACAATAATTTAAAACATATTTTTTTATTTTGTTATTTTTTATGATTCTTTTAATATTAGCAATATGAAATATATGATGAAAAAATATTTTGATGCTTACCATGGTCTCATTTTTATGGATGTTTCCCAACCATTTAATTTATATGGTCATGCTAGTTCAATATATCATATAATTGGCTAGAGCCTTGGCTAGTAAAAACAAAAATGTTATTAGACATAATAAACACATAAAAAAGAGATAAATTAATGGTATTAAGCTTGTTAATAAACTTTCTAAATTCATATAAATATTATCTTATTTCCATATATGCATCTTGTGGGAGATCCATTCTTGATCCATAGTAGTAGAATAAAAAATATGTATATACAATAACAAAAAAAATTAAAAGCTATATAAAACTATTTAACTTATCAAATATAAAATTGAAATTTGAAATAAAAATCATAGCTCATGCATAAAAGACATTAAGTGTCAATAATGTCAACTTTCTTTTTATTATTATTATTATTTGTTTTTGTCAATAATGTCAACTAATCTGAATGTTAGTGATGTCAACTAATTTCTTTTTCTTTACTTTATCTAGATGTCACCTAATCAACAATAATATATTTATAATTAGAAAAATGAATAAAAAACTACATATAAATAACAATTTTTTTTTCTTTTTATTTACAAAATATTTTTCTTTTTATTTTTAAATTTCTACACAAAAATATCTTATACATTAGATTAATTATATACCTTTTATTCATAATAAACCAAAATAAAAACCTACTTCATAAAACATATCTATTATTTTTTTTCCTTTCTAAACTATCACACTCAATCCTCCTCATGGAAAAGAACTTGATACACATTCTCATTACAATAAAATAGAAAAACCACTTCATGCTTCTCACTCTATTAATAATTTTTACTTGGATATCCAAAGTTAATCTTATGGTAAAAAAGATAGGAGGCTATAGGAGCTTGTTATCATCAACAACCAAAAAAAAGTCATTCACTCTGAGTTATTAAATGTAATGAAAATAATGTAAATATTTTTAACTTAATCAATTTTTTGTTAAATGAAATTTTGGAAGCATTAAATTAGACAATAACATATATCGATTTTATATAATGAATACTACACTACAGTCCACACAAACCAATTATTCTATATCTCATAAATAAAACCCATCATCAAAATATCGAAATTGTTTAATCGTAATTATCTGCAACAAAAGTTAAATGGTTGTTGACAAAGAAATGGATGGACATTATAGTTAACTCTAATAATAATACTATTATTAATCTAATATATGTTCCGGATAAAGACTAATCAGGTGATGAAACCTTTGCAATAAATCTCAATATACTATTGTAGATGCAACACGCATTACTGTGGAGAGATACTGATTAATATGTCATCGGGCAGGCAGAACAAAGTCAAACCCTACACCTAGGGACATTATTGGCTTCGTCGTCATCGTTGTCACCATTCATTTTCAGGGTCCCCATGCTTTACGTTTGATTTACGTTTTGATTATCTGATTGGAGAAACTCGAGCATCGTTTGGTTCAACTCCTTTGGTTTCTCCAAAGGAGGAACATGCCCACACTCTTTTATCACCACAAGCTTACCCTTCTCTCCAATATGCCTGCAAATATCAGAAGACGAAACTGAACTTCGGAGAATATAATACTGAATGTGAGCAACTGGCTTCTTCTAGATTAAAAAAATCAATAATATCGCTAAGGTTGTAAAGTATAGGCCTCTTCCAACCTGAAAAATCGATCCTTCTCGCCCCACACTATTAGAACGTCCTGTGAGATGTTCAGAAATTAAACCACAATGAGTAGTTTCAATATATTCTTAGACTTTGTTGTTGGGAATTTTCTGGTAAATTCCAAAACAAAAATTAACTTAATATAGAGCAATGCTCTGTTTTTCTCATCAGGATATTTTGCACACGGAAGTCCCAAAAAAAATTTCTGAACAAAGCAGAGTTTATCAGCCAAAATTAACTTGTATTAATTTATAAACTGCCTGATACAATTGTCTTCCTCTTTCTCAGAGGGATTCACTAAGAGCTTTCACAAAAAAAATACTCTCCCTCTTTCACAAATAATTTTTCACTGCTGTGTAAAATCTTCATTCATCTGAAAAGTTTTTACATTTACTGCTCTAGAATAAAAATTCTTACATGGGTTTACTACTGTAAAAGAAATTCTTTCACATTCACCCCTGTGTGAAATTATTTATTACATTCGAAATGTTGGGTTTTCACATTTCATATTCAAATAAAAAAAATTTACATTGCAATCCCATTTGTTTCAACAAACTACAAACACATGTAAAAGGGAATTCCAAATATTCATTTGTTGCCCAAGTCTTTTTACATTTTCCGCACTGTTGTGCTCCCCTAGTTTTCATTAGTTTTTCATTCCTCGTTGCTGCGAACACAACTTCTTCTCCTCCCACGTGTACAAAGTCAACGCACAAAACAAAACTATATCGCATACATTTTTATGTGTTAATACATGCCGTATGAAAACATAAAGTTTTTACCTAAGACTATGAGAGTTCACTAAATACATTAAATAAAAGCCGACGGTGAAAGTAAAAATAACATTCTGGCAGATTGATGAAGATCCATGTCCGTTGACTTGATCGGACGCATTTCGCACACGTAACTCACGCAACCCAAACGAACTTTAATGTCCGGGGGATGGGTAGTTTAGGAATTGTACACTCGACGCGTGTCATTTGGTCGGGGTGTTCGGAGGCCCTCTGAAAAATACCACAAATGCTAAAAGGTGGTGCGATACAAAACTCGTGGTTTTCCGGATTAAATGTCGTGGGGTTGTTCAACTGTTACGGCAGTTGAAATTACGATTTCAACACTCCCCTTTAATTTCAACTGTTGAGCATTCAGTCATACCCAAACATTTTCTCAAAAACTCAACGCTTTTCTGGTCCAATGGCTTGGTCAAAATGTCTGCAACCTGTTCCTGAGTCCTACAATGTTCTAAGACAATTTCTCCATTGCTCACCAATTCCCTGATGTAATGAAACCTCGTGTCAATGTGTTTTGTTCTCTTATGAAACACTGAATTATTGGATAATGCAATAGCTGAGCTATTGTTACAAAAAATCATTGTTGCTTTTGCATGCTCTTGGCATAAGCTCTTCAACATTCTTCTCATCCAAACTGTTTGACATGCTGCTGTTGTAGCTGCCACATATTCTGCCTCTGTTGTAGACAATGCTACAACGGAATGCTTTTTAGAAGCCCATGAAATGGCTCCTGAACCCATGTGAAAAACATAACCGGAAGTGCTTTTCCAATCATCTACACTTCCAGCCCAATCACTATCAGTGTATCCAACTAAATCTGAACATTATGAGATAGTATATAAAATGCCAAACTTTTTAGTACCTTTGACATACCTCAGAATCCTCTTTGCTGCCTGCCAATGTGTTTCTTTTGGCCTCTCCATGAATTTGGAAATTAAAATAAGAGCGAACATTATGTTAGGCCTAGTTGCAGTGAAATACATAAGGCTGCCAACTATACTCTTGTACAAGCTAGGATCAAAATCCTTGCTGCTGTCATCTTTTTTGAGTTTAATCCCATTACTGTGGGAGTGATTGCTGCCTTGCACTTTGTTGATGCCCCGAAAATCGTTGTATCAACATTGGGGGATAACCACCCGGTCCGGACCTTAATACAGCTCCTTTTCCGTTTGGGATGGTGGCTCCGACTGGATATAATGGGACCAGTTTCCCAATAATGAATAAAAGGGGTGGATGAGCGATTGGTTATCTAATCTAATGATAGGAAAATAACTTAATCTATCAACAAAAATAAAAGAACTAATACTAATCCCGGGAACAATTATTCTTTGGAAATGTAGTGTTTTATGATCTTTGTCTATCGACAGGCATATAGATGACTCCATCAAATAAACATAGATATTTATTCATTCAAGGATTACTTCATTTAAATAGTTAAACAAAGCGATTAACACAATATTGCTACACTTATCATTTATATCATCGATGCATACATGATTAGAAGAAAAGCACACTGTACACATCCAATAGTGGTATGAATAAAGAATGTTGTTAAAACACATATATATATCCAATAATAGCAAGAGCGATCAAATGACAATTCATATAAAAAGAATGAGTTCAGACATAGATAGTAGTACCATATGAGTTGCTAATCAATCCCAATATCAATCGCTATTTGAAATTCTTCCTCCAACGCAGAAATATTTTCAAACATAGACAGTAGTGCACATTTGCGTAAAAGCTTCTTTGTCAAAAATCAGAATGATTGGTCTAGTTTTATAAAAGAATATCCCTGAAGTACAATAGTGCAACTTCAGGGTTTAAGTCATACACAAAACTTTACGACCCTTTCTAAATACATGAAAGGGTCTATAAATACTAAACTAAACTAAATATCTATGAAACTAAAATCCTACCTAATTGGTATCAATTGATGATAAATATCTCCTTTGTAGTGATCTGGCAGTCGGCGGCATGAATCACCATTCAGGTTGTTTGCCTTTAAACATGAGTTGACTTATCGCAAGCATTGGCTCCACTTCGGGTGGTCTGTTGAGGCGAGAATTGAGTTGGGCGGCATATGTGGCATTTTGAATATCGGGAACGATATACCCGATTGCATCTGTAAGGCATTTGAGGGCGGCTCTCTAGCTGTGCGGCTTGACTAAAAAGAACCAACAGACATCCCATGTCAAACTGTTAATTCCTGCGATTAACCTTCCATTTTTCTCTAGCTTTGGGTAACATGAATGCTCCAATATTTTAGCTGTTGTCAATTTTCCTGGAGTACATTGAGAGATCATGTTAGACAAGTAAAGAGTATTATTAACCAATTCAACCAAATTACTAGTGGTTGTTTTGCATCTTGAAATCGCTCTTTCTGCCTTCATTAACTGAGACTGCCATTCTGTAAATAATATCTCTTTATACGATTATAGAATCGTTGGTAAATTAGCCGCCTGTCCCTGATCGGTATCTTGCTATTCAAGAAAATTTTTCAATGTTTCTTCGGCTTGATCCAAGTCTGTTCTAGCCTTTTCTGCTTTCTCACTTATTGATGTAGTTAAATCGCATAATGGTTCCGCCTGGGCGATTTGCTGACATAAAAGTTTTATCTGATTTATCAATCCCTTGTTTATCTGAAATGCTTCTACTTTAAATTCACTTATCTGTGGAAGCTTCTTTTTTTTCTCTAGCTGGGCTGATAACTGAGCAATCTGCTCATCTTTTGACTTCAGCATTTGTTCATTTGATGCTTTTAGTTGCGCCAATGCCTCAAATAGTTGCTTCTGCTTTTGAACTGCGCTGTCATCATTCTCTGTTTCTCTTCCTGCAATTGTTTAGTCAATTGGTTATTTATTTTTTGTTGTACTTGCAATTGTTGTTCTGCCTACTCCACCTTTTGTTGTGCTTCTGATAGTTGTGCTTGTAGCGAGAAGATCTCCTGGTCTTTTGTCTTCAATAAACTGCTCACCTCTGATGCCTTGTCTATCGTCGCCGCCGAATAGGCTCCAGCATATTGTGATAGCTTTTTTAAATCATCAGAGGGGTCAAATTCCTCTTTCCAAAGCACATTTCCCATCACTGTTTGTTCAGGGAATAAAGAAGGTTGATCAGTCCTTCTCCTTTTCCTATGTCGTTTCACCACAGCTTTATGTATTGGGCTATAGAAGACATCTAAAGGAGGAATTCCTTCTATCTGCAAAATGACCTGGTCGGAAGGATCCTATGGGATTATTTCCACTTCTTTTGACTTGGGTAGGTCGTTGGTTTCACTTGAAACCTGCTTTGAAGTTGCTTCCTGTGTATTGACCTCTTTTGATGTCTTGTCATCTTTAGAGCTTTCAAGATTGCCGATAATTGAATTGAATTAGTGCCATTCCTAGAGAAATTTAGGGTCAATTTAAGTATTTTCATTTACATTTATACTGCTCTGTTCTTGCTCTTTCTCTTGGGTCTCCTCTTGTATTTTCTCATGCACTTCTTCCTGTTCCTTTGATGTAATAGGATGTTCTTTAACAAGTCGTTGTTCAGGCTCACTTGATTCTATTGTTGGGGTTGTCGCTAACAGATCTAGAGGCAGAGTTTGCAACCTCTATTCTCTAAGTCTGTTGAATTCAACTAATCCTTCATCTTTGTATTCAATTATAGCGAGCGATCTAACTTAATACATTGATTCGACTGATGAGAACAAGTCCTCGAACCTATCTTCTTTATGCTCGAACTTGGTCAATTTGGCCTGTTCAAGTGCATTATAGGCGAATTTGCGTGGATCAAATTGCCTACTAGGGAGAGTTGCCAGAGTTAATGACTTTATTTTTTTAGCTTCTTTCTTTGCTTGTTTGGAATCATGTAGAGTGTAGATACCACATCTCAGGGGAAAAGAGGGCCAAACCTGCTTCTTATTCTTCTTTAGAGTTTGTGTAACTCCATCGAAAGTAATCGGATAGGCTATCTCCCTGGCTAGTAGTTTATCAAGTATGTACAAAGGAAGAACGTGAGGTTTGGCTTGACTGCCAAAATTCTGATAGAAGTAAACTTCTCCTCCCCGAACCAACTTCCTATTGATGTCAAATCAATCCTTGCTTGGCAGGAAATCTTAGGGGCAGGCTTATTAAATATAGAATGATGAATGGGTAACATGAAGCCATTGCAGATTTGGTATAAATGGTGCTTGTAGTAGGTTTTCCACAATTTCTGATGGTATATGTGAATAGGCGTGGGGTCTCGTGACGTCCACCTCCATCCGAGCAGAGGAAATTCAAATTTAAAACACAGGATGTCTAGCATATAAGTGCTATAGTAGAATGGGGGAATAAACCTTTCAGTGACGCGGGATTTGGTTCTAAAATCAAGAACTGCGATTGCTAACTTATTGGACAGTATAATTGCCCAATTCATTATTTCACCATTACATGCCACTTCCATCAAGGGAACCATTTCTATAGTAAAATTAGTGGAATCATGTAACCCCCACAACCTACACATCATTATCTCAGCATAGCAATAAGGAGAGCATATAGAATCAACCGAGTACTTACCCGAAGATTCATTCTTGTGGTTTGACGTATTTTGCCTCCATTCCCGAATGGGTTCGGATTCAGTCTCGTTCTCATCTCGGAATTTCTCCAGAAATGCCATGTTGTATTTCTTTTCTGGCACAGGTAAATGATACATTTGACTCAAATCCTCAGCTTGAAATGAACCGAAAATTCTCCCATCTCTGGTGCTGAAGGTTCTGTCTGTGATTGGGATTTCCTGAATTTCTCATCTCACCACATCTATATATGGGAGAATTTGTTCCCGAGCTGCTATCCGATGAAGAAAAGAGTTGGCTACGTCCTTTAGATTAGCATCAGATTTTCGAGTGCTATCTGCTGAGGCTTGTACTACTGTCATCATTGGTCCTTCGGCTTCAATCAAATTATAGGTACCTTGCCAAGTAGTTTTGGCGAGTCCTAGGCATGTAGTATCCGATATCAATCCCTTCTTTTTAGTTCCTAGATCAACGATGGGTTGTCCTGTGGCCGGAGAAGCAGAAGCGATTACAGTTTTCTTAGTCTTCTTCCCCATTTTGCTTGAATTCGTTACTTCAGAAGAGTTCTACACAGGAGTGAAAAATGAACGTAATACAGAAAATTGATAGCGCAAATCGAATATGAGTGAGATATATATCGATAAATGCATGGTGAATGGTTAACTTAAGGTGGCCGCGGATACAATCTGTGAGAAGATTTCTAGGCTTACTTTTTCATTAAATGGCCGTTAAGACCTGTCAATCCTTTAAATGCCCATCATATCGATTATTGGTCGAATGATTTGTTTGAAGCGTGTCTTGGATGTTTTGGCAGTTGAGCGAGGATGAATGGCTATTCGGAAGATAAGGCTTTTAATACGAATTAATCGTAATAAACCCACTTTAAGATTTTCTTTGAAATTCGCGCTTTTGGCCTTATCGCAATCGGGTGTCGGGGAAATCTTAAATTGTTACATTGGTTGCATTTGGAATCCCTGATCGCCGATAGCGATATCGCATCGCGTCGGGAGTATTGACTGGGGCACTTTAAAAGCATGCATGGTAAATTGTCGATCGCCGATAGCAATATCGCATCGCATCAGAGCGAAAAGGAATTTTATTGTGCCAACTTATTATTGCCGATATCCGATAGTCTATTTCTTATCGGAGAAAACAAGTGGCTCTTTGAGTTATGCCTCCTTTGTTATTGCAATATGCGATCTTGCGATCACTTTATCCCAATGATAAAAGATTAATCATATATGTATATAAGACCTTAAATTGGTTTATCAAAAAGGTTTTGTAATGTTTTTATTTTGTTTTCGGACCTTTTTGAGTAACACTAAGTTGATACCAATTAAAATTAAAAAGGGACCCATTTCACATTATAGTTTTGGGATAATAATGATATGAAATGGGGGGTTGTTGTAGAGCACAACAATTGGCGATTCGTTGGGAGAAACAGTTATCTCTGAAAAGTATGGAAATACTTAAACTTTTTCAAAACAGAAATTTTCATCAAAAAGGAAAATTCTAATATAACTAGGTATACTTGCATTCCAAATAAAATGAAACTATCTTTGCTAATTCCCTCTCTTGTTCAAAGTTAGATACATTCTAAATTTTAAATTGGCCTCTATTGGTTCATAATGATAAAACAGAAAACCTTTCCAAATTAGCTTTTAGAATTAACTCCTTTCTCATAGGTAGAGCCTCTGCTGCCAGCAAACGTTCATAGTTTCGACAGGGTAACCATGTTATTGTCCATTGTCCCATTCATCTCAGAGTATGATTAACAGAATGAATCAAAACATGCTTTTCACATTTTGCATTTCTTTTCTATTTTTCTGTTATTTTGTAAGATAAAAAGCCATTGTCCCGATTTGGTGGCCAGCTGAGTGACAATTCCATTCACTGGTAGTAATTTAACTGAACAAGCTCGCTCGTGACGAGACCCCTTGTCTTATAATAAAATCCATTACCCTGTTTTGGTATGCAGTATTGGTAATGTCGGTTAAACTATTTCCCTATGAACATGGTAAGCAGGCTTGTAATAAGACCTCTTATCCTTTATATCCAATATTTTTAGAATTACGGTCTGGGTAATCACAAACTTTGGTGAGTGAGATAGACAACTTTCTCCTTAAGAGTAAATGGATGACAAGGTAAGAGTTGAAGATGCTGAAATTGGATTAGTTCCTATCTTGATATTGATAACTTTCTTGTGACCAATTTGAAAACATAAAATGATTTTCAATATTTCTAAACTTCGAGAAGCGTTCACAAAAAATAAAGTGTGGTTTCAGAATGCAATTATATCTAGTTTCCTAGAAATTACCCCTTTTGTTTAAGACTTCTATTCTTTTAAAAGTAAATATCACACTACTTGTTTTGAGCAACTCTTAAGTACAACAAAGGTCAATGGAAGACACCTCACAACTTTATTTTCTAATGCTCCTACAAACTACAAAATTCTATTAAAAGGAGAAGGGGTTACCTCCTCAATTGAAGAATTTCTTTAAGATAAGGCCATTAACAGGGAGGGAATCTCTCAACCCTGATAAATCTTGTAATATGAAGGTCGAATGGCCTATCTTTTCACAGATCTAAAATGATCCGAGCCACATCTTTTGAAACTTGGTGTGTTTTCCTTTATCCTCATGGGCTTTGTCCCATTTCAGAACTAAATCACCGACCTGAAATTGTTTGGAACCGGATGAGAGTGAATCAAAGGATGAGTTGATGATCTGCTGATGTTTTGCATGAATAACCTTGGCTTTTTCTCTTTCCTCTTCTAATTTTAGAATTTGGTCATGTCTAAGTTGTATAGAAGAAGAAGGTTTTTCTTCAATAAACTGAACTAGGGCTAGAGAAGGAAGAACAAGATTTGTTGGTAGCACTACTTCTTTTCCATACACACGATTAAACGGGGAAGAACCTATGGAAGCCTTTTGCATTATCCTATCAACCCATTAGAGATTTGTGCCAATTTTTATGATTTTGTTCGATAGTTCACTTAATAATTTTAATCAGATTTTTATTCATGGATTCTGCTAAACCATTACCCTGGGGATAATAATTAGCAGAATATTTTAGTTTAAATCCTCTTTTAATAGCAAAATCAAACATATCATTTCCTAAGAAGTAAGATGCATTATAAAAAACAAGAGCATTCAGGACGCCAAACCTGGTAATGATGAATTGGTCTATGAATTGAATAATTGCTTCAGAATTTGTTGTCTTTAAAGGGATTGCTTCAACCAACTTGGTAAAATAATCAGTAGCGGTAAGGATATACTTATGTTGTTTGGAAGAATGTGGAGTAATTTCTCTAATGATGTTCAATCCCCATTGCTCAAATGGTTTTTCAATGTTCACTGGTTGCAAAGGGAAAGTTTGTCTTCTTTGTCTTCCACTAGAAGTTTGACAACTTCGGCATTTCCTTACATACTCATGGGCATCTCTAAACAGACTGGGCCAATAATATCCTGCATGGATGACTTTGTGAGCTGTTGTATCAGCTGTTGTATCATTGTGACTCAGGTTTTTCTAGGCATCTTAATAAAATTGAATCATAGTTTTGCCTAAAAAGCACATCATCAATAATTGTGAAATTTTTTTCTTTCAATCTAATGGCCCTTTTGTTTTTGTAAGATAGGTTAGGAGGTGCATACCCATTTTTCAAATAAAATATTAAGTCAGCATATTGTGATTCAGAGTCAGCGATACTTATCTAGTTGATCTCTTCGGTTTGATCTATATCACCTGATTTTGGAATGTTGGATGCTCCTGCCAAAAACCTGCAAAAACCTTGGCCTCTAACAATCTTTGCTAGTTTAATTTCTAAGTTGTATTCTTGAAGTGCAGTAACCCAGTTTGCCCTTTTTTTCGCCCAATTCCCTTTGGATTAATAGTTGCCTTACAGCAGGGAAAGGAACTATAACTTTTGTATGGGATTTCAAAAGGAAGGGTCTATAATGTTTGACAACTTTATATACAGCAAAGGCTTGTTTTTCTACTTCGGAGTAATTTAATTCAGCACCCTGAAGATTTGAACTATAGAATGAAATGGGTGCTTCTAAATTGTGATTGTTGATCTATGTGAGCACTGCTGCATAAGACAAATCGGATGCGATAGTATACAATGTGAAATGATTAGAAAAATTAGGGGTATTTAAAGCGGGGGCATTGATTATTGATTTTTTGATCAAATCAAACGCTTCCTTTTCTGCCAATCCCCATCTAAAGACTGAATTTCTCTTAATCATGGTTTGAAGTGGAAAAATGATTTGAGAAAACTCTGGAACGAATCTCTTAACAAAATTGATTTGGCCTAAAAATTACTGCATGGATTTTTTATTATGAGGAAAAGGGATTTCAGAGATTTCTTTGATCCTGTCCGGATCAATATAAATGCCATCTTTAGAAACAATAAAGCCTAAGAGCTTTCCTTGACCAAGAGCAAAGAAGGATTTTTAGGGTTGAGTGAAATACCATATCTCTTGCAGCGTTGAAAGATTTGATTTAAATCATGCAAATGATTGGATCTCTCTTAAGAAAATACAATAATATCGTCTAAGTAGACAACTACTGTTTTGTTAATCAACCCTTTAAAAGCTATATCCATCGCTCTTTGAAATGTGGCTCCTGCATTAATAAGTCCAAAAGGCATTTTTTGATATGCATACAGTCGATCATCAGGATGGACAAAAATTTGATTATATCCTGAAAAACCGTCCAAAAAGGACATTAACTCAGAGCCTGCCACTCATTGGATTATCTGCTCCATAGTGGGTAATGGGAATTTATCTTTTAGGCTCACCTTATTTAAATTTCTGAAATCAATACAAATCCTTATGTTGCCATTTTTCTTTCTGACTGGTACCATATTGGAGACCCAGTTTGAGTGCCGAACGGGAAAAATAATCTTAGCTTTCAAGAGTTTATTGAGGTTCGATTTTATTTGACTCTCTAATTTTGGTTGTATTTTTCTCAACTTTTGTTGAACTGGTTTCTGTTCGGGAAGCATTGGAATGGTATGCTAGATAATGGATGTATCACATGTTTTTAGATCGTCATATTTCCAAGCAAAAACATGTTTATTTTTTCGTAACAGTCTAATGGATGCTTCATTTTCTTCCACGGAAAGTCCTAATCCTAAATTAATATTTTGAGGAGTTTTCTCAATGCCAAGGTTTATCAATTCAAACCTTAAGGTAGAGCTCTCGAGCTTTGTTTTGGTTACAGGTTTAAACCTGTCCTTAATATCATAAAGATCCTCAAGCTTTACCACAGGATTTGGGATTGAACTTTCCTCATGTTTACCTCGCATTTGAATATCATGTTCATTTTCCTCAATGATTTGATCATCATAGGATATTTCAGAGGTTAAAAACTGTAAAATGTCTTCATCGTGGTTGAATACTCTCCAATTAGTGACATTGTCAGGAATTGATGGCTTAAAAAGCAATTTAATTGAAAATCTATCTCGGCTATATTCTTCAGAAGGTAGGAGCTTGGAAGCGACATTGGCTAGCAAGTCGGTTGCTGAATTTTGAGACCTGGGAATGGAAGAAATATTGAATGCCAGAAAGTGGGAGGTGAGTTCCTGTACCAGCGACTGATAATGTTTGAGATGGTTCGAAAGGCAATGAATTGTATTCCTTACCTGCTTAACAATGATTTCAGAATCTCCAAACACTTTCAAATATTGGACCTCGAGGCGAATCGCTTTATATAGTCCTTGGACTAAGGCTTCGTACTCTGTTGTATTATTTGTGCATTCAAACTCTAGTCTACAGGACAGCATTGTTTTTTCTCCTTGTGGGCTAACCAAAATACATCTTTCTCCTGATCCTTCGCTAGACTTGGAACCATCGAAATATAAGACCAAAATAATGAATTTTCTACATTTTTATTTACAAAATCCCTAGTAACATTAACACATCTAGACTTGTCAGTTTGTGAAAATTTTTCGATTTGTGGTGTGAAATTATTTACCGAGAAAGGAGATGGCTGGGAAATATAATTGCCAAAGAATGATTCAGAAGAATAGTTTCCTAAGATATTGTTTTTAAATGCAACTGGTTGATTTTCTTGTTCGAACTCTGTAACAGTGTGGGTCATGTGTTTCTCCCAATCGATATTTATTTGATTCGGCTTTCCCTTATAGGGGAGCCACATATGGGACCAATCGGTGGAAATATACCCATGGAGTTTTTCTGACCAATCCCTACTTAAAATTAAACCATAGAACTTAGGTATATTGACGATTAAGATATCGATCCTTTGGACCACTCGTGGATCCGCTGATAACCTGATTGTAATAGAGTTTATTTCCCCTAAAACCTGGACTTTAGTTCTATCTAACTGCACAATGTGAATTGAAGACTTCTGAGGTTCTATGTTTAGTTTAGAACAAACTGAAGCTGGCATTATATTGGATGATGCCCCAAAATCAATCAAGCAATTATGCATATTTCGATTGTAAATTTCATATGTTAAGAGGAACAAAGGAGTATGGGAATTTGATCTATCTCCAATTATAATTGTATCTGTTGCCTCAACTCTACCAGAAGGTGGTTGTCCTGAGTCACTTGCAGCTTTAGTACTGGGAAGAGAAGAAGAAGGAACTACATTGAGTTCTTTGACAAGCAATTTTTGTTGATGTTTTAATTTACTGAGTTCAAACATGGTGATGTTTGCCTTAGTCTTTTTCATATCATCAACAATATTATAGCCCATTGAATCAGATACTACCAACGTCTTAGATGATGAAGGTATATTGGAGGATGACGGTTGATTTTGAGATATTGTTGCGGCTGGCTTCCTTGTGGGTACCTTTTCCTTTGTAGTATTGGTATTAGCACTCCTTTTATTTGAATTGGCCTGAACAGGTTCAAGAGTAGCTTTACTCCTGGTATTCATGGGAAAGCCTTCTTGCTCGGCTTCAGTATCGGAATTAGGGAGTATAAAGTCCCACATTCCATGGCATTCAACGACTTCCTCTTCTTCTAATTCATCGGATGGTGTAATTGTTTCTTCTTCTTCTTCTTCCTCAGGATCTGAATCTGCATAGGATATAACATTTGGAGGCTTGGACTCAGGCTTCTTAAAATTCCTGTAAGGTTTCTTTGTTGAGGACTCTGCTACTTGCTTCTTAATCTCAACCATTTCATTTGACATGGTTTTGAGGAATTTTTCAAGGCCCTCCATATCGTATAGATCTTTGGTAATTTTCTTCTTTGAATCATCCTTGAAAGACACTTTTTTCGATTTGCGTTCTTCTAGAGCAGCTTTCTTTTCCAAAGCGATTATACGTTTTCCGACAGCGAGGGCTTCTTTCATGTTTTCAGCCAATGTAGGTTTTTTAGCCCTATTTACAAAAATGGCTATGTTTGAGGTTAAGGCTGTAATATACCATTTGCTTCTAATTTGTTCGCTTGGCTTATCATCGGTAGGGATTTTGTTCAAGAGTTTGTTAAATCGGGAGTTAAACTCCTTGATTGGTTCTCTTGACTCGATCCTTAGATTGGAAAGGTCATTGATGAGTGTAGCCAAGGATCATAGAAAATTTTAGGGGCGAATGTTCGCCCTTTGGCGAAATTAAGGGGTTTTAAATTTTTAGTGGGCGAATATTTTGTATCATAGTACATTTTTACAAATCACCTCAAATAGCCCACCTTATTTTAAGGGAGAGGGTAAAAAAGGTAAATTTAGCCCTTGAAATTAGGAGTTACAACCTTCCATTCACCCATTTTCAAGAATAGGTTTTATTTAAGT
>APFE031743190.1:1576-45381 GCA_000404065.3 Pinus taeda
AAAACTATGTTGTGGCATCAAAGACAAGGGCATATCGGAAGGGGCTTCGACTATTACACAATAATGATATGGTAGAAGATATGTCTAATTTCTCTTTGGGCTTTGATTTCTATGAATGTTGTTTATATGGGAAGTAGAATTGATGAAATTCTCCTTTGGTTCTACGAGGTCAAAGGGAGTATGATAACTGGTGAACAGTGATGTGTTTGGACCTGTATCGATTCTGTCATTGGGTAAAATCTATGTACCATGTCTTACTTATATATTACTTCTCAAGGAATACATGGATTTATTTCCTTAGGAAGAAATCTAAAGTCTTTGAGAAATTCAAAGAGTTTAAGGCTTGTGTGGAAAATCAAACCGAGAAGAAAATTAAAGTGGTGAGCACTGATAATGGTGGAGAATTTTATGGGAATGAATTAAAATAATTCTACAAGAAATGAATTATAACAAGGTAGAAGATTATTCCATACACACCTTAGTAAAATGTAGTTACAAAAAGGATGAACATGAGATTCATGGAGAAAGCAAGGAGCATGTTTAGTGGTGTCAAGTTAGGACATGAATTCTGGGAAAAGGTAGTGGATATTGTATGTTACCTGGTAAATATATCATCCTCATCAATTTTGGATGATAAGAATCCGCATGAGATATGGGCTAGTAAGAAAGCTTCTCGTAAACATCTCAAGGTTTTTGGTTGTGATGCTTACATATATGTTCCAAAGGAGAATAGGAGTAAAATAGATACAAAAGTTGAAAAGTGTATCTTTATTGGATATAAAGATGGTTTGAAAGGTTATAAGATTTGAAAACCAAAACCTAAGAAGGTAGTGTATAGTTGAGTTGTGGTATTTAGAGAAGTCAAAGATGTTGTCAAATAGGAAGTCCTACCAAGGGAGAAAGAATCGGAAAAGATAGTTTCAATTGAAGGATAGTGAATTAAACTCTACAAAAGAACAAGATCTCCAATCTTGGCTAAACCATTGGGGGACAACTGAAGAGATCAATTTGGACAATAAGAATAATATTAAACTATTATTGCATCAAATTTAAGGAGAAATTGTGGTGTGACAAAAAGTTATATGAAAAAAGAAAATTAAGATATTATAAGGAGGTAATCAACCCCAATCTCATCAAAAGTACCTCTTTGTCTTGACTAATGTAAAGAGAAAATAAACATTGTTAAAATAAGAACAAATTCTCATGGGGTTCATAGTGACATTGGGTGTTGGTCAAGTCCGAAAACACCATGGGATGAAAGAGTCTGTTACCTTTGTGACACTAAAATAATTATAGATAAAAATCATTTTCTCTTAAATTGTCCAAAAACACTTAGATTCTGTATAAATTTCAAAAAAATTATCTCACTACCAACTTTCTTGACCTTTTAATTCAATAAAAATATAGTGGTCTTGAAACACTTCTCTTAATACCTTAGGAATAAAAAATATATATTTTTTTGAATAGGTAAAATCATATAAAATGTATAATAATTTTTACTATTTTTATTTTAATTATATTAATATTGCAATAACTAACTATTCACTCTATCTCAATTTTAAATTAACACATTACACATTATCATCCTCACGTTAATCACCTGTTAAAAAAAAATTAACACTCGGTTGTCAAAGCCCACTGACATGGGTGATTGTCTCTCTATGTCTCTTCCTTTTAACATAAGCATTAGGAACAAGTCAACACATCTAAAATAAGTACACCGAGGATCCCTTAGTTGGAACGTGTTTCATATTTCCCTTAGTTGGAATATAATCTCTTTGTCATGAAATTGGGAACACGTGGATCGTTGAATACTTGGTTGCTGGATAATTTTCTCAGCTTCATGTTTTTTATATGTTATTGTACATTGCTACTTAGTTAATGAGCTCTTTTATTTATTAAATGTTATAATATAATTATATATAAAAATAGTTAATATTTCAATCATGTTATAAAATAATGATATTCCATTATTTATATTAAAATTCTTGTTATAAATAGTTAGTATTAATATAATTGTTTTAAAATAATATTTTTAAATAGATGATTAATTAATATTATGTTAAATATTTTCAGATAAATAAATTTGTTAATTATGGATTAAATAATTTTATTAAAGTAAGAGGTTTTTCAAATTTTATTTAAACAAAGAATATTTAGAAAGTTAATATTAAATTGGATTTTCATTATCAATTCTCAATTTAATCTTATATTCGATCTATATTTGATTAATTCTCAATTTAATCTTATATTCGATCTATATTTGATTAATTCTCAAATTAATCTCTTATTCGATCCATATTTGATTAATTAGATGTCTGACTACCATAATTCCATAATTATTTTATTATCAATTATCATTTCAATTCCATTTTTGAACACATTGGATTGTCCCCATTACAAGCACCATTTATTCCATTTATCAACTTAAACTTTGAAAAAAATATCATAAGGGAATCCATGAAAGAAAACTATGGGGATTCTCACTAGAGAAGTATATTGGGATTTATTTTTAAAAATAAGGGAGCCTTGCGACATTGAATAAATGACTATGCATAGTTAAAGAAATAAAAATCAAGTAACTCATAATTGAGGGAGAATCCAAAATAATAATTAAAAAAAAAATTAACAAATTTGGGTCAAGAATTTTTGGCCAATCCTAATCTAATCTAATAGAAGACTAGCTCCCCCCTTAAAAAATATCTATTATCTTATCATCCTTCCTAGATGTGTAGATGTACCATATTTGAAGGATAACAAATGAAGATATAAACAAATTATTCAATATGGAGATAGAGTTAGATTGGGGCTAAGAAATGATATTGAAGAAGCGTGTCATCCATAATACCTCTAAATTTGTTTAAAGATGAGGCACAAAATACTTGAGGAGCCACTAGGCATTAAAGTAGGAGATAGAGTAGAGAAAGAAACACGAAGGTTTCCTTTTAATTCATGATTTGAATAACAAGAAGAATTTAAAAAATCATTCAAATTAGGTATCCACAAAGAAAAATAAGAAAGAACAAAAATAAGATGGAAAACTAAGTTTCAATGAATGAATATTTTGTGTAAAGAGATGATTTTTCCCCTTGTAAAGTACGGTAAACCCACTAGGATTTTCCCCTAATTCTAAGGGCAATACCTAGGGTAATTAGATTCTTGGTAACTTGAAACCAATACAATAAGATATTAATTAAGAGCTCAACATATTATTTGCATAAGTTGATTCTAAATAAAAAGAATAACACTTCTCTCAAACCACTCAAACTAAACCCAATTAAATGAAAGAACAAATTATAAAAATTAATTTATCATCACTCTTATACCTTCAAATAATAATAATAATATTAATCATATAACCATATATATATATATATATTTTAATATATATATATATATATATATATTATACTATATATATATATATATATATATATATATATATATATAGATAGATAGATAGATAGATAGTAAGCCAAAATTTTCTATCAGTTCAAATCAGAATTACATCTAGAAAAATTGATGCACAAAAGTATTTTGGCCTCACTCCTACCGGATTTGTTGAACAAAATATAGTAGCAAAACCACATTAACAAAAGGCAAGATAATCTAGAAGACCACATGCAGATAGCCCAGTAAAGCCAAAATACCCCTAGTATCTAAATACGACCAACGGTCATCCATGGTCTAAGGAATTAATTGAAGCATGATTTTATGAGCCAAATACTTAGTGATGGAGGAGGACTGAACACACAATGTGTGTCCTTTTAAATGTTCTAATCAGCCTTCCAACAACTCCAACTATTTGTAGATCCTTCTTTGTCCATGATGTAGTGAGACCAACCAATCCTGCATATGCCACTAGTTGCATTGCAAATAATTCATGAAACCAATGGAAACATTCCTATCATCATTTTGATCACGTCCAAGCTACTCTAAGAGTAAAGTGATGTGTTGAAGATGATTGTCCAAAGACTCAAATGGAGGTGGAAATTCAATTCTGCAAAGGTACTATGTTGGATTTGGGTCCAATTGTTCCCCCAAATCATGATTTTCTGAATGGTGTTCTTCCCTCTGGTCACGTGGCCCTATACCCCATCGAACTTTGTCATGTTGGTGCTACATGGAGACAATGTTATCCAACATACACCAATTATCAAAATCCTACCCCTGACTACACTAACAACTCCAAAGTTCTTTGACTATGGTGCTCTTCCAGGACCTAGTATCACCTAAGCACTTCAAGTTGTCACCCCACCCATTATCAGTTAATTTTTTACCAGTGGCCCTCCTCCCCTAGCCTATCCACCAATGTCCTCCTCTCACACC
Source organism: Pinus taeda (assembly GCA_000404065.3). NCBI lineage: Eukaryota > Viridiplantae > Streptophyta > Pinopsida > Pinales > Pinaceae > Pinus > Pinus taeda. The sequence goes on from APFE031743190.1 coordinate 5,906, forward strand.
GAATCCAAGATTTGTGGCCCCTTCATCCACCCACCACAATAGAGAATGCTTCCTCCTAAATCTAGGGTATAATGGTTGAAGTGTCTAGTTGATAAAAACAAAACCTCAGAACCACCTCCCACTATCCCAGAGAATTCACATGCTTACATATGTATGAGAAAATATATACACCCTTGAGTATATGTTCTAGACTTCTAGGGAATGGAAAGTGAATGCTACTGTAACCTCAGAGTCCCTAAAAATACACTTTAAAAAATTAAGCAGGATACTAATTCAGAAGTGAGTCTACTAGTCATACCAACAACCCTTGGGTTCTTCTCTAGATCCCACAAGACCACACAATAGGGTATTTGTTGACTCCTAGCCACTAGGGAACACCAAAAACTAACAAAAAAATCATCCACAATGCTTAGAGGTTGACCAATAGAAACACGAAAATTGGAGGCAAACCCACAATTAAAATAACTGAAAACCAACCACAATATTAATCTTAGATGTGTTACCTGAGGACTGTTGGTCGTCGTGCAACTCGCGTCTATTTACCCCACACCGACGACCCACCTCTTCCACCCTAGAAAAACCATGAATACGAAGGAGGCAGACTAGGTGGAGCACTTCTAGCCTGGATCCCAAATTCTATTAAAATTAAGTGGTGAAATGCACTTATTGTCGCCTCAAGAAGTTATCTTGAATCCTTTCCCAATGAACACAACTCAAAGAGCAAGAAGTGGCACTACCAAAATGCCTCCCTAAGAAACCAACCTACCAACCACTCCCATGCCCTAGCTTTGCCAACTTCACCTTGATAACCACACGTTGCTATATATCTTCTCTTAGATCTCTAGAAATATCTTAGTGTTTTTGCAACATAAAGTGTATCCGACACACCTCATTAATTGTAGAAATTCCCATTGTAGATCACCTGATAATGCAATATACTAAAGCAAAATACTAGATATACTTCTACAATCAAACTTTGTGAAAGCTTAATCAATTTGAGCTAGATCAATAAGAACACATATAACAAAGAAGAAGAAATAATACACATGAAACACAAAGGAATACTTTGGGGAAAGCCTCAACGAAAAAACCCGATCTCTGTATTATCATACAAGTGGAAATATGTTCGGGTTACACAAAGCTTTAGCTCACAAGCTATCTAGCTCTCAGTACAATCCCTCTGCTGCTCATAGACAGTCAAAGGCTTATCACAAACCTTCTCCTCTGCCCTCCAAGCCTCCTATTTCCTTGTGCAGTTTCTCCTGGGGTCCAATGCTGGCACTTTTGTGAATTCACCTCTCACACAACTCACCAAACTCAGAAGTAACTGCGCATTCCTGAAGGAGATACTTCCTTCTAGATGGATGAGTTTCCTATATAGGAAAAGTCCTCCAAATAATAGTACATTATCCCATTATCTGATCTCAACTGGGTCTCTAACTAAACTGACATGCATGAGTTATTTATGAGAGAATATTCAGTGATCTGAAGTGCAACAGTTATATGCATGCATGCATTAACTAACTGAACTCACAATATGTTCCACAAACTGTTGGAACTAATCTAACTATATTTAACTCAGTTAACTGAGCTAACTAATTACAACTCAAAGTACAACTCATCCTGATCTCCTTTAATCAAGGGATAACTTCCTCAACCAAAGGGATAGTTGTTGCATGTCTTCACATAGACTTCATGTTTGATTTTCTCCAACTAATTAACTCAAGATGAATTAATTAATTATTTTACAAATAGTTGCTAAGATCAAATTTTAATTTTAATTCTCAATTTTAGTTTAAAGACTAACTAAAACTGGAATGTATCCCGAAATTCTATTTATAGCAATTTTATTTTTAGCATTTCCATTTTATCATTCGTTGTTACCATATCCAACACTGGTACCTGAAATTCTATTTATAGCATTTCTTGTTGCTATTTTCAACACTCCCCCTCAACAAGAATGCATTCAACTCGAACCAGATGATGAACCTTTGGAATGTTTTGCATACAACACTTCTCCCTAGTGTTGTTGCTCTAGCAACTCTAGAAACAAAAAAGCATCCAACATGAATCAGAGTGATGCCTCTGTCATCAAAGTCTCTGACTATTATTGCCTCTGTCCACTGAAAAACTCTGCACCTCTATGGTCTTCAGTATCTAACTGCTCTAGCCTCTGCCACTTTGATCTCTGACTGCATCAATCACACTAATTCCTGCTGCTGCATCCATGCTACTGTTGGTCATATCTCCCAACATGCATCTTCACTACACCTCCTCTCATCATGTTGCATCGTGCTATCCAATGTTGCACTGCAACTCAGTTACTGAGAAGGAAGTAACTGATCTCCCAATTGACCTCCCTGTTGGGCTAGAAACACCCTTCGATGTTGAAGCTTCCTCTGCCACTCCATCTGCATCTGTCTCTACCCACTCAGTCAATCCTGCTACTCCTCGTCAGGGCTCCCATAGCAAGGTCTAATCAAAGAGGTTGGGTACCTCAATGATCTTGCCCCTATTCCAGCCTTCTTGGGACTGTCACTCCACATCACCCCACCTCCAACCTAGAGGTATGGATGCATGTGATCCCTATGCCCACTTGGCTCGAAATTTTCCCCTACTGGAGGTCTCTGCATGAGTGGATTCCTCCACTCGATTTCCTCTCGGCTTCTCCAGTTATGGCTGCTCCACAACCTCCTGAAGCTACTTCACCAATTGTGACTCCTTCACAATTGTCTAAGACTTCTTCTGGCACTTCATGTTGAGAGGTAATGTACTCTCCCTCTCAACCACCAAGTCTCCAATAGTTGCGTTGCTCTTCAAGGCTTTGCATGCATCTTGAATCTCAAGAGCATACAGGTTCTTGACTCGTGAACCGATCTGCTTCACTTGTCTCATGGTGACGTGTCTAAGAAAAACCTTTCCCTTGCTGAAGACTACATCATAGCATTTTTCTTCCAACATTGAAATCGATACCAAGTTTTTCCTCAGTCCTGGCACATACTTCACATCTATCAAGGTAATGCGAGCTCCATGCTCCCTCTGAAAAACAACTGTGTCTACTCCTGAGACACTATACTTTTCATCATTACCCGTCTCTATGAGTATCTGGAGATCTTTCTCCTCCAAGGTACTGAACAAACTCTTATCATCAGTCATGTGGAATGAAGCTCCACTGTCAGGAAACAAACCACATCCCACCATGGATGAAACCATGCATGCGATGAGGGTGAAATCCAACTCAAACTATGAGGCCAGTGCCTCACCTTCTGATCCTTCCTTGGATCCCTTCTTGGATTTCTTCAGTGGACAATTTGTAGCAAAATGGCCCACCTCATGACAATGAAAGCATCACACTTTCGATTTGTCAAACTCCTTCCCACCATAGGAAGAACTTGATTTGGGATGAGAATCCTTCTCCTTCCCTTTCTTTGCCTAACTTTCTAAGGCGTAATTTTCTTCATCCTCCTTGGATGAAGAACCATCTCTGGTGCTTCTTCTTATCTCCTCCTGCATCAGATCCAACCAAAGTCATTCCCAATCTAGCAGTTTCTCTCTTCCATTTACAGAGTCTTGGTAGCTATGCCAACTCTTAGGAAGACCGAGGAGAGCAAGACTCATCATGTCATCATCGGCTGTCATGATCCCTACACTTCCAAGCTCATCCCTGCAGGTGGTGAGCGTGTTCAGATATGTAGAGATCGTGTGCCCTTTTCACACTTGATTTTCCGAAGCTTGTCTTTCAGCGCCAGCTTCCTCTGATCGTTGTTGTTCTAATATACATCTTTCAATCTTTTCCACATTGAAAGCAATGTCTCCTTCCCATGGAGGCTCGAGACAATGTGGTCTCGAACTCCCTCCAGGAGGATTCTCCTCACTCTAGCCACACATTTCTTCCATTCTGCCAATTTTGTAGCATTAGCTGCTGCTCGCTTGGGGACTTCTTGATCAATGAAGTCCTTCAAACCGTTGTCTTCTAATATTGCTTCCATGTGATCCTTCCAGGCTATATAATTCGAGCTGACATCAAGAGCATACTTGAGCCTCAGACCGTTGAACACCATTGGTGAAATTTGAGACGTGATAAGAATTCGAATTCTATAATCAGGAACTTCAAACTTGGAACTTCTCCCTTCTTTGTATATTGTTCTCCGCCTTGATCAACTTGGCTTTGATACCATGTAGAAATTCCCACTGTAGATCACCTAATAATGCAATATACTAAAGCAAAATACTAGATCTACTTCTACAATCAAACTTTGCGGATGCTTAATCAATTTGAGCTAGATCAATAAGAACACATATAACAGAGAAGAAGAAATCATACACATGAAACACAGAAGAATACTATGGGGAAAGCCTCAGCTAAAATCCTCAATCTATGTATTATCATACAAGTGGAAATATGTCCGGATTACACAAATCTTTAGCTCACAAGCTATCCAGCTCTTAGTACAATCCCTCTGTTGCTCATAGACAGTCGAAGGCTTCTCACAAACCTTCTTCTCTGCCCTCCAAGCCTCCTATTTCCTTACGTAGTTTCTCCTAGGGTCCAATGCTGCCACCTGTGTGAATTCACCTCTCACGCAACTCACCAAACTCAAAAGTAACTGCGCAATCCTGAGGGAGATAATTCCTTCTACATGGATGAGTGTCCTATATTGAAAAAATCCTCCAACTGATAGTACATTGTCCCATCATCTGATCTCCACTGGGTCTCTGACTGAACTAATATGCATGAGTTATTTATGAGAGAATATTTATTTATCTGAAGTGCAACAGTTACATGCATGCATGCATTAACTAACTGAACTCACAATCAGTTCCACAAATTGTTGGAACTAATCTGACTAGACTTAACTCAATTAACTGAGCTAACTAATTACAACTCAAAGTACAACTCATCCTGATCTCCTTTAATCAAGGGATAACTTCCTCAATCAAAGGGATAACTATTGCATGTCTTCACATAAACTTCATGTTTGATTTTTTCCAACTAATTAACTCAAGATGAATTAATTAATTATTTTACAAACATGTGCTAAGATCAAATTCGAATTTTAATTCTCAATTTTAGTTTAGAGACTAACTAAAATTGGAATGTATTTCGAAATGCTATTTATAGCAATGCTATTTTTAGCATTTCTATTTTATCAGTCCTTGTTGTCATATCCAACACTAATACGTGGAATGCTATCTATAGTAACGCTATTTATAAAATTTCTATTTTTAGCATTTTTTGTTTTCTTTCAACATTAATCACTTTACCAAATAAAATAAAATAGTTGACCCCTCTATCCCTTCCATATCACTAATATACGCCCATCAAAAAAATTAAAAATTAAATATTATTTTAACTAAACAATCAATTAAATTATTTATATATCATTCAAAAATATAATTTATATTTCACATATAAACACAATTACAGAACATCAAAACTTCAAATATTATTAACCCTTTTTCAATAGCTTTTACGATAAAACAAATTAGACTATTCAGATTAAAACAAAATTACACTAGCCTAATTTTTATTTAATTTCAAGTGTCTAAATAAATACCATTATATCCTAGTGTCCTCACTTTTCTTTTTCCACCATGAAGTGTTATCATATCTTTCCCAAATTTAGAAGACTTTACGCTTCATAATATATCTCCTAATTTCGGTAAGTTTCATCGTATCTTTGGAAAACATTTTATATAAGTGCCATCATATTTCTTTTATATAAGTACCATATATTTCTTTCAGTTTTGGAATGCTAGAACACTTTTTTTTATTATTATTATAGATTCGAGTGTTGTAAGAGTATCACCTTTTCTAGAGTTGTAAGTACCATATTATTCTCTTTTCATATGATAGGAGGTTAGTAGCCTTTTTAATGGAAGTTATTGAATTGATTGAGTTGGTGGTATTGACAATTACACATTTTTTAATAATTATTTATTTATTTATGGTTTATAAAGGTTATTTTTTTAGTTTGGATTCTTTATTATTATTATAGTATTTTTATTAATATTAAGGATAATATTTAAAAATTTAATTTTATTAGAAAGATTAATTATTTATTATATTTTAAAATTTGAATTTTATTAAAAAGATTAATTATTCAAAATAAATTTAATTGACATTGTAATGAAAGAATAGTCTAACTAATAGATGAAATGACTTTTTTGGAATTGGATAATATAATTTCGAGTAAGGTTGTGATTTGTTGTCATTTAAAACATTGGTATTGATGATGTGTTGCTTAGTTGCAGTGGTTGTTGGTTGGCATTGATGTCAACCTAGTAGCATGAGTTGTTGATATCATGTCAGGTAGAGGCACCTGGTTTTTGCATTGGTTGCAAATGATGTTAGTGTAATTATTTAGCTTGTGTGTGGATACTTTGGAAGGATGAGGAGTTTCTTCAGCTAGTTAACAATGATGGAGACTGTAAAGTCATGTTTATGCTACTTGGTGTGTGTGTAGATGGTTCTTTGCCATCATGTTCAATCCTATCATTGATGGTTTGATATTTATGCAGGTGTTGGAGAAGTTGTGGAGCAGTTTGATGGCGTATGTGCTAATGCATTTGATTGATGCATTCAAGTCAACCTAGTTTGACTTTTGTTGATGATGGAGTTGGATCAGTGGTTTTTTGGAATGTTACAATGGCTACAATGGTTTCTTGAGGTCTTATAGAAGGTTGTCAAGCAATGGAACAAGTTTGGGCAAGTTCTGAGCTAAAGAAATTTAACCTTGACCATCCTTTGCCCCAGCCGCTCCTTTGTAGGCTCATGCGACCGACCAGAAGGCCCTAGTCGCTTCCTTGCAGGCCTATGCGAGCAACTAAATATCTCCAGTCGAAATTTCTTAGTGTTATGCATGCACCTAGGCTTATAAGTGAAAATTTCCTTCGGATTCCTCACGCACCTCAGCCATTTCACGATTTTATTTTAAGGAAATTAATTGTAATTTTATGGAGAAGCCTCTATTGACTACTAGAGAATCAAGTGTTTGAGGTGTGAACACATTAATCAAGTGAGGAGTGGAGAAGATGGAGGATGAGAACCTCCTCCATTTGTGTGGTTACACAGTGCACATATTGGAGAGTTGAAGCCTGTGCAAAATCTAAAGGTTGAGTTCCTATTGTAGAAGAATTTCAGACGCTAATGCTAGATTTCAAAGCATCTTTCTATTGCAGGTTTTGAGAGCTTGATGGCAAAGGAGATGAGGAGAGCATTGTTTCTTGATCATGACTAATTTAGTTGTGTTTGCAGGGGTTGAGAGTTGATCTACATAGCTGTAGCAGTGGTTCATGTTTACGTTGCTTACTTTAAATTACTTGTAGCTAATGTATTGTGGCCATATGTGTTTGAGTTTGGTGTATGGATGTGAGATATATCTATGAGTAGTTTGATTGATCATGTGATGCGATTGTGGGTGGGTGTTGTAGTGAATTGAGTTGAGTTGCAACCATTGTATTTGCAGAGTTGAGGTTGTTTTATTGATTGGTGTTTTGGTATTTTTGAGTTCATTGGAGAGGAAGTTTTTATTTTTGGGTGCAGGGGTCTAGTTTGAAACATTCTGAAATGTGGCCCTAGTGATTGAAAGATTGAGATAGCTTTTTGAAAAATGGATGGGTCACTCCTTGCCGATAGGTGTTGGTAGCTTTAGTAGAGGAAGTAATATTCTCATCGTCCAATGGGTGTTGGGCAATGCTTGTAGGGGATAGGAGTCTCTAGTGGATGGGTGTTCACTTAGTCGATTCAAAGTGAGAAACTTCCTTACTAGACATAGCGAGCTATGATTATGTAAATGATTTGTTTGATTAACTAAATTGCAGCAGAGAAACAATAGAAAGGTGGTTTTTTCCCCATGAATGGTTTTCCACCAGAGATCCTTGTGTTCCTGATGCATGTGATTATTTGATTGTATTATGGTTTTCATGTGATGATCATGGTATTTACTTTGTTGATTTATGCATTATATGAGCTAACCTACTAGTGGAATAATGTGTGATTGTGAATGAATAAATCAAAAGGGGATCGAAAAAGAATACATATACACCTTGTCGCTACTAATTCACCACTATCCCGCCTCTTAGTAGTGAGCACATTTCCAACAATTGGTATCAAATCCAAGTTCCTTCTAGTGCAACTTTACCACTGGAAGGTTGATCATGGGTTACTAGGGAGGATTTGGAGCAGATGAAGTTATCACTCTTCATGGATCGAATTATGCACTATGGAAGGTAAGATTGGAAGCTTACATTTTTTATCTTGATGAGGATTTTTTGCTCTCATCAGAATATAATATGTATGATGAATCAAATTAGAAAGCCGAAAATATCATCTTAAGGACCCTATTAGATCATGATGTTGCTAAAGTAAGACATTGCAAAACTGCAAAAGAGATTATGGATCAGCTACATAGTATGTATGGAAGAGGTGGATCTCATATTTTAGAAGTTATTGAAGAACCTCACTTCATTCTTGAAGAAAAGGAACATATTACAAAAGATTCTATATTCATAGCAGAAGCATATCCAATCTCATGTCAAGGAGATAGTGAAAGCAACCACGAGAGCATTGACATGAAATTCATTGATCAAGAGATACCACATGAAGATGTCATCAAGGAAAATGAGATGTTGAATAATTGACTGCAAGAATGGGAAGCATATTGTGCAAGAATAGAAGAAGAATTAGACTCTTTGATATGTGAGCTTTAAAATGCAAATAATCAGCTATCTCAATATCGAAAGTTGGAGAAAATAAGCAAAATTTTAGATGAGATCCTTATCAATTAGAGATCTCCTCTTATCAAAACCGGATTGGGCTTTGAAGAAGGATCAAGCCTTGTAAAAGGAAATGATAATTTGAAGGATAACCATGTAGCAACAAATCATAAGCACACCATCACATGTTCTCCATCCCAAGTCAATCAAGGACCTAGGAAGCAACATCATCAAAGGAAGCCAAAGAAGAAAAGAGTTTATTAGCATAAACAAAGGAAAGAAAATCACAACCACACCATGCAACGATTCAAGAGAATAAGGAAGCAACCAAGTTTACATCATCCAACAAATTAAAACACAAGGTATCCAAGTTTATTTTATGGTTATTGTTTTTCTTGCAATCATTTTGGTCATCGTGCTAAAGATTGTAAAAATTATGCAAGAAAACAAATATTGTTGGATAACTGTTGTTTCAAGTGTATAAAATATGGCCACAAGGATCTAGCTTGTAGATATGAAAAAATTAACCCAACAAAAGGAGCAAGCCCACCATTGAAGACAAATAAAGTATGCATGAGAAAAGTTGAGTTACAAAGAACTAGCTTTTCAAAGGATTTCAAGGAAGGATGTGTTATCTTGCAAAGATGTAATCTACTCAGGGGGAGTAAATCCTTTTCTTATGCCCAATACAAGATGGCTTCAAGAGATGCCATGTGATTAAAAGAAGGAAATTTCAACTTCATGCATTTATTCATTTCAGGTTGAGGCATAGAAAGAGAGTGCATGAGTTCAAGGTGAGTCTACAATGATTGATATATTGCATGTCATTTTATCTTTTGTCTGATGATTGTTGGTGGTTGTAACCATATTGTGTGAAGATCATTTATGCACACTAACGAATGCCTTATGCAGCAAGAAATAGTTAATGGAGAAATGGCATATGCTTGGGGGAGTTTGATATGGCTTTATGATTTTTCATATATAACATTTATATCATGTATGATACTATGGATTTCATAGAGAACTTGGTGATAGCTTGAGAGAGTAATACTACTCTCATTGAAACCCTCATTTATAGTACTTCATTAGATTGTCATATTTCACATGAGGAAGAATTAGTGATGCATGCATGTGCCTAAAGAGTTTCTGGTTGGTTTTGTGAATTTTTTTGGAGTATTGTTGCATAGCTCTTGCACATTATATTGGTGTTGATGGCTGAAGTGTTCTACATTGAATATGTTCCCTCATGTCATGTAAATTTAGTCAAGATCCAAATACAAGTGTCTAACATTGAATCTTGTGCATGAGGATTTTATTTTGAAGACTATCACATGTACTTGTTGATGATTATGCTTAATTGGTGCACATATGGTATCAAGAGAGTGTGGATGAAATTTATATTATAGAATTCTCATCTTGTTGATGGCCATCTTCTGCATAGAGGATGTGCAACAAGAACCTGGTAGAATTTAAGGGTTGTTTCCATATACATCTATTGCATTTATTTTTTGCAGATCAGCTTATTGAAGTTGAGCCATTGATGATGTTGTTGCTCATAATGCATGTGGTTTTGATGGTTGCCTGATGATCAAGTGCTCAAAATTATGCTCAAAAATAAAAGTTGTCAGAATGGTGTGGAACCTGAATGACCGCATAGTGCTCGTCATCCTGAATCCGAGGTAGCTTGTTTTGCGTGAAATAGACACTATATGCTCATAGAAACGCAATCTGTTCACTTTTTCAAATTGGTAAAAAAATCATTGAAGGATGACAGGGATGTTGACTGGGCATCTGTACCACCTAGGTGGAAGTGAAATATTTTTGGAATATTCTGATGCAGTGGCATTGTTTGATTGGTTCATGTGTTATAGTGTTGACCAGTGAGGAGGTGACACGTGGCTAAGCCAGAGGCCGCCACATGTCCTCCTAATGGTCGGCTAAAATATGGTTGGCAAGACAGGTTAGAGGCCAGGGTCAAACCCATGACCTCCCATACAACAACATGAAGGTTTACCGTTATGCTCGCAGCATGTGACTTAACAAGCTATGGAGGCAGATTATATTTAAACCATGTTGACCGCCAAGTTGGGGGGGAGATTGCTAGTGTAACTGCCGGCAACCCTCCCATGTGACCACCATCCGCTAAACGCAAATGGTTGTTTCAACTTCCAGCCTAACCATGACTGCCAACCTCCCATGTGACCACCTCGTCCATAGCCCGCAAACGGTTAAGATCACAGCCAACACTAACCATGAGTCCAAACATCATGTGAACACGCTCTGCGAACTGTGGAATTTTTTTATAACCACCAGCGAGGTTACAGGCAGAATTAACCGTCCTACAATTTCACCTGTAGCGCAGAAAAAGTTTCGCCTAGTTAGCACTTTTTGGGGCGAAATTGTAGTATCATGCTGTACTTGGTGCAATTTGTGGAGCGAATAGTGGCCTAACTAGGAGAGGTCATAACTTCTTCAGTTTTTTACCAAATTGGAGGAAAAAAGAGACTAGGTAGCCATTTTTGGACATTCTGGACTCGTTGGAGCATATTTCAGAAGCATTTGAGCATTGTAAACACACATTTTTACACTTTTGAGCATGATAGTGAGGCCCAAGCCATTGGAAGCTGGACCAAGGAGGCGTAGCCCAGGAGGGGTGAACTCCTTTATCATGTTCTTGTTTTAATGTGTTTTTAATGATGTTATGTACATGTTTATGCTTCAGTATCTTATTTATGTTTAATTGCTCATAAAATTAACATAAAAACTCACTTTTCACTTGCAAAAATTCATGAATCCTTAAGCACAATGAAAGCATTTTGTTTCTAATCTGAAGAGGATCTTAGCACAACAATCTAATATTCTAAATCAGATCATTTTGGTATCAAAGCACTAGGTTTTCTTTGTGAGAGAAAGATTTAATTGTTTGCAAGTTTATGTCATCTTTACAAGGTTAAAGCTCAAAAGAGGAGAAAGGAAGTCGGTTGGAAGCCCTAAAGTTGGGTCAAGGGGAAGGAGAGTAAGGTTGCCACAATATCCAACACCATTTCAACCTCAAGTTGCAGCGGAGACTCCAGAGATCATGTCTCATGAAGGAGAACCTACAAACATGATAGAAGATGAGAAGACCTTTAGAAAGGCTTTCTTTGATATGACATAGATGTTGAAGGTACTCTATGAAGAGAGGAATACCAGGCAAGGGGAAAGTTCCAAACCTCCCAAAGGAGAATGTTCTTCAGGAGGAGGTAATGGAAATGGAAACAAACCTCCACCATCTCCACCATCTTCTTCATCTTCTTCCTCATAAGCATCTTCACCCACTTCCACTAACACAACCCTTACTCGTACTCATCATCATACTTCAAAAGGAACTGGTAAATCAAATTTTTTAAAACTTGATGTTAAATTTGAGCTTCCCATGTATAATGGTGAAGTGAATACAAAGAATCTTGATAATTGGATTCGTTAATTGGAGGTGTATTAAGGATTCAAAACCTTCAAGAGGATTTCATAAAGATTCAATTAGCTTCCTTGAGAATGGAGGGTGTAACACTAGTGTGGTGGGAATCAAAGACCCAAGAGGAGATTAAAAAACATGGTAATATCTCAATTTCTTGGATTGATTTCATTGTTGCAATCAAAGAAAATTCTACCCTCTAGCTTATATGCAGAAAGCCATCATGAATTGGCAGAACTTTAGACATCTTAAAGGTCAAAATGTGCAAGATTACACCCAAGAATTCATAAAAAGGTCTTTGATGTTAGGTGTAGATTTGAAATCACAGGACACATTGTTGAAGTACATAGGGGGTTAACACAGTTACCTTAGGCATACTATCTTAATGTTTAAAGCCAATAATCTAGATGATGTGTGTGTGCAAACCACTCATCTTGAGGCAAGAGGGAAAAACACTCCAGAAGAAGGTAGTAAAAATCCATTTAAGGGTAAAGAGAAAGAAAATGGTTTCAAGGGAAAGAAAAATGCATCCATTAAAAAGGAAGGAGAGAAAACATTATGTAAAGATTGTTCCAGAGAGGGTCATGATGAAGCTCATTGTTGGAAGATTCATCCCGAGATGAAACCAAATAAATTCAACAATAAAGGAAAAGAAAAGACAACTATCATCATTCAATATGATTTGGGATCTGATTCGGGTGATGAAACTAAAATTACAGCGTTGGGTATAAAAGGAAAAGAATTCATTGCTAGCACTAGTATTTCAAATTGTCACACTAGTACTCTAAATGAAGAAACAAGGATTGAATTATTTCATGTGAGGGAAATCTCAAAACATACAAAAATCGACACACTTTTTGATAATGGGTCTCAAGTCAACTTGATATCTAATGACTTAGTGAAACAACTTAATCTTGAAACCATTTCACATCCCAAGCCATATCCATTGGGTTGGATATGCAAGGACACAAATTTGCAAGTTACAAGAAAATGTATTCTTTGGTTTTCAATCACAACAAACTTCATTGACGAAGTTGAATTAGATGTTGTACCGCTTGATATATCGGGAATTGTTTTGGGTAGTCCTTACCTCTATGATAGAAAAGCAATCTTCTATCATCATGAAAAAAAGTACCACTTGTTTAAGGATGGTGTGGAGTATATTGTGAGAGCTCATCACAAGAAACTAAATGTTTCATTAGTTAATGTGATGCAGGGTTACCCCTACTTACACCCACAATACGCATGTAAAAATGCATCAGCACATTTTTCCTAGGTATTTAACTCACCAAGGAGTCAAATCTTCAACCACCAATGGTTAAGGCCCTATTAATCAACCCTCAAGCCTTCAATTATGAATTTATTAAAGCCTTCATCAAATCCCTCCTATCGAGACTTTAGAAGCCCCATAACCTTCATTAAGCCTTAAGATGCACATTAAACCTTCACTTTATAAACTTTGGTTATAACGGACTTAACACATAAAAACCCTTTATCAGTGCATATTTCTATTACAACCCTTTTACAACAGAAATGCACTTTAAACATACCTTTCTAGCTTAATATGACCTTTACACAGAAATCGATGTTTTACCTTTATTGCAATCAAGGTATCATTCTTCTGCGGGTCACATTACACACTCCTTCCGCTTTCCCGATATGCGATCAACCTCTGGAACTCAAAACATATTAACTACGTCATATAAACCTTCTCGGGTCTGCTTCTTATCGCACCTTCACACATTACCCCAATACAAAGGAAAACACGGAAAACCAACCCGAACATTTAAGGTTGGGCTTCAAACCTTATAACCCGCATTCACAATTGTCATCGGGTCCGCACTCATCCATCGCTATTAGCGTTGTCCTTCACTATCCCAGATTTGCGATCAGTGATTAGATCACGACCATCCATCTCTTCTCTGATCCAATGATCAGTGATCAAACATCTTGCGTTATAACCTCCGGCGTTGATCTATCCTTAATAGATCCGATGGTTCACCCTGATTTCGGGTGGATAACAAGCATGGGGTTTAACCACCCGATTAAACGGTTTCCCCTTCCCACTTTACTGCTACGTGTCATGATATGTATGGGATCGGAGCCAAACACTCGATACCACTTATGGTTTCTTCACCGCTCGAAATACCATTTCGCTTATATAAAACTGCTTTTCCACTGTGTTAACTCCAGCGCTCTTTCACCGAGCCATGATCGTCGATCCATTGATCCTTCGATCGGATGGTCAACATCTAATTCCTCCGTTATTCCTCCTTCAAGGTTCGTCGATCCTCCGTGATTGATCTAGGCCATTGATCTATAAGATCTAACGATCCCTGTGTATTCTAGCCTCACTTCTCCATTCGTCCCTTCCTTTATGGTTTTGTTGTTTCTTCAGCATTTCCCTGTGGTTCGAGTTTCTTTATTTAGGGTTTTGACTTATGTTCTTCCACTACACACTCTTCCTCCTAGCTTAACTTCGCATGTTCTTTTGATCGATGTCAGTTTAGAGCATTTCTCGATCCTTCAAGTGGATTCAATGATCCATTACGATTCCTTCGAATTGTTCTTCTCCTCTGCGTAGTTCTTCAAAACTCTGCCTGCAACCTTTGTTATAGAACCTACAAATTCACGCATAAATCAATCATTACATACTTATTTCATACATTACACAGTTCCTAAATGAACCTCTGTATATATAAATATGAACAACTAATTACAATCGAGACTTCTCTGTCTCTCACAGGCCCTTTCTTTAATATCAGTGGCCTCCTCCTTTCACTATGCCCGTAGGTTTACATTTATACCAAAAAGGTTCTTTGAACTAATTCCGGTTCAAATCCTAGATCTACTAAACTGACTTCTAAATGTCCTCTATCCTCTATGTCCACTAGTAACTTCATTTAATTCCTAAGGACTCTCTCTAGTTCCTCGAATCATGAACTACTTTGAGAGTTATAATTGACTTTTAACTCTTTTGTCTTTATTAACCACTCATGTTCTCATTTATTCGAGATCATTTACAAACAACCTCACATTATCTAATTAATGCTTATCCTACTCAATCAAAAGCCTAAATGTTACATTAATTCAACACTTAGGAATCTAACTTCCTTAAAACACTTGACCCCGTATGTCTTCTAAATACAATGATTTTCTCTTGGGCTGAATGCTCTTACATAAGACTCCCAAAGTAGAAAATATTCATGATCTCCTGATCATGTGTCTTCTTAAGTTGATAGAAAACCTCCAGGGTCCCAAACTTTAGTTTGTAACTGTCTAAAAGCTTTGTTCCTTTGCTGCTATTGTACTTCTATTACCTTTTTCTCCATCTTCTTCTCCTTATCAATCAGGTTCATACTCTGATTGATCATCCTTCCTGTTGCTATCATTCTTCTCCCTATGGCCTGTTTCATCATTAACTGCCACAATTCTTCAATCTCTGTCTCCAGTTTATCCTTGGACTAGTCCATACTTTTCCACTTACTTTTGCTTCTTTCTTTTTGTTTCAGGTTGTTGTTGCTATCCACTAACTCTTCAAACTGCTGCTGGTTACTTCCACTTTGTAGCTGTTGGTTTACTTTTTCTTCTTCTTTTGCTTTTGTTCCAACTTTTCCTTTTCTTACTGCCTCCCTATCATCCTTACCCTCTTTCATGATTATTTATGTATGCACTGAATCATGACTTTCCAGCATTCTCTCCAGCAATTGAGCATCTTTGTTCCATGGATTGAATTCTTCCACAAAATCTTTTTCTTTCATCTTTATTTTGTTGATCATCTGTGCCAAATCTCCTCCAGCATTTTCAACAAAACCTGCATTCACAAAACACTTGTTAAAATAAAAAACATAAGGCTTTTGTGCCTTATCTTCCTTTGGCAACAATTCAGTTTGTTGCTTTGTTTCTTTCTCCTCTGTCAGCACATCGGTATGTTGTTTTGAATTCTCAAAAGAATTAATGAGACTTTCAACTAGTCTCTCCTCCATATCATTTGCTCTAATGATGTCTTCCTGCTCTTGTCCACTGTAGTGAACTCCTTCTTCTACAATCACATTATCATACTCTGAATTTCCTAGAAAATATTCCAGTAATGGAATTTCTCTATGACACTTCGCAAGTACTTCATCATCACTTATGATTCCTGCATTAATTTGAAAATCACAAGGTTCAATAGTCTCAACTATTGCTTCACATATCAGCTCTTCAAACTAAATTTCATCTCCTTCTTTCACAATAAATTGTTCCTATGTTGTCACAGTTTCAAATATCAATGCATTATCAAATTATTTCTGATGCAATAAATCACTGCTTCTCTCATTTAAGAGACATTCTCCATCCTCCTTTACTTCATAGTTTTTATCTTCTGAAAGATAATTCTCCATACTTTTGACAGTTTCAAAAGATTTTTCATCCTCTGCAAAACACTCCTTTGTTAGTGCTCCTTCTCCCAAGGTTAAATCCTTTGCATAGGTTTCTCCCTTGTTAACATCTTTCAGTAGATGTCCTTCCTTCTTACTGACTGTCTCAACAATTTCCATGGCTATTTCCATTGTGCCTATCATCATAGTGAATTGATGATCATTTACTATGTTTTCAGCTAACATAGTCTCTTCTTCAAGTTTGCCTTTAATCTCTTGTTGTTTACCTTCTCCAAGAGCTATCCTTATCTCACCATCTGCACTAATATTCTCCTTCATTTGTTCTGCATTCACAGACAAACTATGAGTCTTAAAAACATAAGACCTTGTGGTCCCACTTGATGTTTCAGCCATCATATCTCCTTATTGTTCTAAATCCTTCATATGATTTAGAAATTATTCGATGGTCTCCTCTTCAATCTCCTCAAGCCCTTCACTTGATTGCTTGATATCTTTCCACAACTGTATATGAGACCTATCTATCCCATCTTCTTCCATAACAGAATTTAGATTCTATTTGTCTTCTTCCTCCTTTATGACAATATCAGCAAATTGTCCTTCTTTACATGTTTCACCTACAAACATACACAAATTGTCAAATGTAAAACCATGTGACCCTTTGGCCTCACTTGAAGTTTCAGTGTTCAAGTCTTCATCTTCAATCAGAATCTCCTCATGTTGTTTTGAACTATACCAATAGTCCATGATTTCTTCACTTGATCTCCATTTTCTAGCTTCAGTGTAGGCTTCACTTTCTCCCAGAATTTCTCCCTGTTCTGGTTCACAAATGGAATCTTCCATTTCCAACTCAACTTCCTTGAGTTTTTCCCTCAACCACTTTAATTGCTTTTTTTGTAGCCTTCTCTACATCTCATGTCACTCCACTGGCTTCTTCCTTAATGCCCAACCTTGTCTCTGGTTTTCTTCAAGTATTCTCCTTAATGCATTGAGTTGTTCTTTTAACACTACAATCTCTTTGTCAATTTCCTCTTAACTCGGTCTCTTTCCATTTGCCTTGGAATTCTCTTTCTTCATCTTTCTTCTGTTGTGGTCTTCCTCAGAACCTTCGCTATGACCATCATTAGTCATCTTGTTCTTCTCTATCTTCATGAGCTCCTCACTCACTTACTATGAGCTACATTAAAGCCTCTGCAACAACAAGTCATCCTTGTTGCAACTTACCTCACCAAGCTTTCCTCTGTACTTGGTCTTTTGGCAAGCCCTTGGTTCTCTATCTCTAGAACCTCCTTTGAGCACTTCTCTCTGCTCCTTCTAGGCTTCAACTCATCTGCACTTCTCAAGAACACAATTGTCCTCTTGTATTTCAATCGCAATGAAATACTTGGTTCTGACCACCTCTTCTTTCACTTAGAAAGTCTTACTAGCTTCCTTCATTACCTTGGTAATTCTACCCACATTATTTGTGGAATTACCTTTGTGAGCTGCAACAATACCTCTGCAGTAACAAGTCTCCTTCTTGTTACATATGCCTCACAAAGGTTCTCTCCTTTGAGTTCAGTCTTTTAGCATATATCTAGTTCTTTCTTTTGGAACCAATTGAGCACTCCTTGCTCTAGATTGTTGCAACCTTCACACCTTCTTATGTTGTCACCTACATATCAATGTATAAACACACATTTTCAAATAAAAAAAAACATATCACCTCACCTTCAAGATCTCATCATGATCTTGTTTCACCATTCCACCTGTACCTTGAATGGATTGTCCTCTGTTTCTTGCATCTGCAAGTTCTGCGACACATCACCTCTGTGTGTCTACTTTCTGTCAGATTAGAATATGATCCTTCCTTGCCTGCATAAACATCTTTGACACATAACTTTGTTCTCAATTATTTCACATAGAATTTCTTTGTTATGTTTTAATACCAATTGTTTCAATTACAATTCTGCTATGATACCAAAATGATGCAGGGTTACCCCTGCTTATACCCACAGTACGCATGTAAAAATGCATAAACACATTTGTCCCAGGTATTTAACTCACCAAGGAGTCAAACTTTCAACCACCAATGGTTAAGGCCCTATTAATCAACCCTCAAGCCTTCAATTATGACTTTATTAAATCCTTCATCAAATCCCTCCTATCGGGACTTTAAAACCCTCATAACCTTCATTATGCCTTAAGCCACACATTAAACCTTCACTTTATAAACATTGGTTATAACAAACTTAACACATAAAAACCCTTTATTGGCACTATATTTCTATTACAACCTTTTTATAACAGAAATGCACTTTAAACATACCTTTCCGCCTTAATACTGCCTTTACACAGAAATCGATGTTTTACCTTTATCGCAATCGGGGTATCATTCTTCCACGGGTCACATTACACACTCCTTCCACTTTCCCGTTATGCGATCAACCTCTAAAACTCAAAACATATTAATTGTGCCATATAAACCTTCTCGAGTCTGCTTCTTATCGCTCCCTCACACTTTACCCCAATACAAAGGAAAACATAAAAAACCAACCCGAACATTTAAGGTCAGACTTCAAACCTTATAAACCCGCATTCACAATTGTCATCGGGTCCACACTCATCCATCGTTATCAACACTGTCCTTCGTTATCCCTGATTTGTGATCAGCGATTAAATCGCGACCATCCATCTCTTCTCCGATCCGTTGATCTATCCTTAATAGATCCGATGGTTCACCCCGATTTCGGGTGGATAACAAGCATGGGGTTTAATTGCCCGATTAAACCGTTTCCCCTTCCCACTTTACTACTACATGTCGTGATATGTATGGGATCGGAGCCAAATGCTTGATACCACTTATGGTTTCTTTGCCTCCAATATATCATTTCGCTTATATAAATCCACCTTTCCACTATGTTAACTCCTGCGCTCTTTCACCAAGCGATGACCGTCGATCCATTGATCCATCAATCGGACGGTCAACATCTAATTCCTCTGTTATTCCTCCTTCAAGATTCGTCGATCCTCCGTGATTGATTTGGGCCATTGATCTATAAGAGCTAACAGTTTCTGTGTATTATAGCCTCACTTCTCCATTTGTCCCTTCCTTTATGGTTTTCATCATTTCTTTAGTGTTTCCCTGTGGTTCAGGTTTCTTTCTTTAGGGTTTTGACTTATGTTCTTCCGCTATGCACTCTTCCTCCTGGCTTAACTTCACATGTTCTTTTGATCAATGTCACTTCAGATCATTTCTCGATCCTTCAAGTGGGTTCAATGATCCATTACGATTCCTTTGAATCATTCTTCTCCTCTGCGTAGTTCTTCAAACTCTGCCTTCAACCTTTGTTATAGAACCTACAAATTCACACATAAATCAATCATTACATACTTATTTCACACATTACACAGTTCCTGAATGAACCTCTATATATATAAATATGAACAACTAATTACAATCGAGACTTCTCTGTCTCTCATAGGCATGTTCTTCAATATGAGTGGCCTCCTCCTTTCACTCTTCCCGTAGGCTTACATTTATACCAAAAAGGTTCTTTGAACTAATTCTGGTTCAAATCCTAGATCTACTGAACTGACTCCTAAATGTCCTCTATCCTCTATATCCACTTCTAACTTCATTTAATTCCTAAGAACTCTCTTTAGTTCCTCGAATCATGAACTGATTTGAGAGTTATAATTGACTTTTAACTCTTTTGTCTTTATTAACCACTCATGTTCTCATTTATTCGAGATCATTTACAAACAACCTCACATTATATAATTAATGCTTATCCTACTCACTCAAAAGCCTAAATGTTACATTAATTCATCACTTAAGAATCTAACTTCCTTAAAACACTTGACCCCCTATGTCTTCTAAATACAATTATTTTCTCTTGGATTGAATGCTCCTGCATCATAACGTAGAGCAAATGAAAATATTAGTGAATTCAAGCAAGAATTTAGTGCTTCTTATGATTAAACCCAATGTTGATATTGATTATGAAGCATTTGATGGTTGTAATTAAAACTTGAAAATAGATTTGATTGATGTAGTTAACCATGATGATGAGGTGTTTCAGAAAGCAAAAGGATTTCCTTCTAAGAGGAGAGTCCAACATGAAATACCATTGCAGCAAAAGTGTCTTCTTCCTAACATTGGCATGCACATGATGTTAACAAGGGAAAGTACAGAAATAACAGAACAAATCCAGGGATTGTTGAATAAAAGGATCATTTCAACCTTCTCCTTTACCATGTGGTGCATCTCTTATTTTGGCGCCCAAGAAGAATGGTAAGAATTTCATTGAATGGGATTCAAGAAGTGGTTTTCATCAAAATAGAGTTGTTGAAGGAGATATATGGAAGACGACATTCAAAATCAAGCAAGGTTTGTTTGAATGGCTTGTTATGCTTTTTGGTCTTTGCCATGCTCCTACTACTTTCATGCATATGAAGAAAGATGTGTTGAATCCATTTCTAGACATGATAGTCTACTTGGATGACATTTTCATTTTCAGAAAATTTCATTATGAACATGTCATGTGCGAGAAGAAAATACTTGATGTCATATGTCAAGAACATTTGTTTTTGAAGATGTCAAAGTATATGTTGGATAAAACTTCTTTGATGTACTTGGGTCATGATATTGGAGAAGGTGATCTGAAGTTAGACCTCTCCAAGATTGATGCCATTATGGATTGGTCAATGCTCAAGATAGTCATTTGGATAAGAGGTTTTTTGGGAGCAGCCCAATATTGGAGGAGAGATTTTGTTAATTTTCCTTCTATTGTAGCTCATTTGCATTCTTTGGAAGTTGTGCAAAAGGTCTTCCAGTGGGGAGGCAAACAACAAGAGGCATTTGATGCTTTAAAGCAAAAAATCAGTTCATCCTTTATACTTACTCTTCTAAACTTGAAAAAGTCATTAAGTTTTAGGTTGATGTATGCAACTATGCCATGGGCACAGTGTTTATGCAATGTGGTAAGCCCATTTCTTTTCATTCAGAATTTTTCAATGGTGAAGTGTTTAAGTTGCAGCGACAAAGGCACTTCCATTGGATAGGTTTTCTTCTACTAATTCACTCAGTCGAAAGGTATAAAAAAGGTATAAGTGACAAGTTTGTTGATGTACTTTCTAGGTCTATAGTTTGTATAACTAATTTCCTCAAGCATCATATTGTTTTACATGAAAGTTATGTTCAAAAGAATACATACCTTCAATATGTACATTCAAGCTTGAGTCAAAGGAATCAAGTGGAGGAATCTGTTTACCATTTGCATCATAACATATTGTGTCATATTGGTAAGAAGGATGTTTCTATTGATTGTAACATGGACAAAGCCAAAGAGTTCATTGAATGACTCCAAATGGTACATCAAATAGTGCAAGAACCGCTTGAAAAGGGAAATGGCAAGTACACACAAAGGCTTGACAAGCATCGTGTAGATCACAAGTTCCAAGCCAGTGATAAATGGATCGATATTGGAAAGGTGAGGGAACTGTACCCTCACATGCTGGAGAACTGAAAGTGATCTTTTGGGGTCCAAAAGGCTTCTAGTGGGGAGGAGTGATCAAGTGCTCAAAATTATGCTCAAAAATCAAAGTTGTCAAAATGATGTGGAACTTGAATGATTGCATATTTTTCATCATCCTGAATCCAATGCAACTCGTTTCGTGCGAAACAGACATCGTATGCTCCCAGAAATACGATCTGTTTACTTTGTCAAACATGTAAAAAAATTGCAGAAGGATGACAGGGATGCTGACTCGGCATCTGTAACACCTAGGAGGCAAGTGGAACATTCTTGGAATATTCCTAGAATATTTTTAGAATATTATGATGTGGTGGCATTGTTCGATTGGTTCATGTGTTATAGTATTGACCAATGAGGAGGTGACATGTGGCTAAAACGGAGGCCGACACGTGTCCTCCTAATGATCGGCTAAAATATGATTGGCAAGACAGGTCAGAGGCTGGGATCGAACCTGTGACTTCCCATACAACATCACCAAGGTTTACCGTTATACCCACAGCATGTGACTTAACAAACTATGGTGGTGGATTATATTTAATCTATGTTGACCACCAGGTTGGGGGGGAGACTGCCAGCGTAACCATCGTCGGCCATCCCATGTGACCACCATCCGCTGACTGCAAACGATTGTTTCAACTGCCAGCCTAACCATGACTGCCAACCTCCCATGTAACTACCTCGTCCACAGCCCGAAAACAATTAATATCACCGCCAACACTAATCGTGAGTCCAAACACTATGTGAATGTGCTCTGCTAACCGTGGAATTTTTATAACCATCAGCGGGGTTATGGGCAAATTAACCATCCTACAATTTCGTCGGCCGCGCGGTGAAATTTGTGCCTAGCTAGTGCTTTTTGGGGCGAAATTGTAGGATCATACCATACTTGGTGCAATTTGTGGAGCGAATAGTGGCCTAACTAGGAGAGGTCATAACTTCTTTAGTTTTCAACCAAATTGGAGGCAAAAAGAGGCTAGGTAGCCATTTTTGGACATTCTAGACTCATTGGAGCAGGTTTCAGAAGCATTTGAACATTGTAAACACATATTTTTATACTTTTGAGCATAATAGAGAGGCGCAAGCCATTGGAAGCTGGACTAAGGAGACGTAGCCCAGGAGGGTTGAACTTTGTTATCATTGTCCTGTTGTAATGCGTTTCTGATGATGTTCTGTACATGTTTATGTTGTTGTTCAGTCTCTTATTTATGTTTAATTGCTCATAAAATTAACATAAAAACTCACTTTTCACTTGCAAAAATTCATGAATCCTTAATCACAATGAAAGCATTTTGTTTCCAATCCAAGGAGGATCTTAGCACTACAATCTAATAGTCTAAATCAAATCACCTGATGATTATAAGTTTGATGTTACTTACTCTTCAACTGGACACTATGATGATTAATTATGTTGCTTATTCCCTATTGCTATATGTTGATGTATAGTTGCTGGTATGATTTATTCGTGAAGATTTGTGATGTTGGGGATGCTGATAATTATTGTTGTAGGTTGCTAGTTCATAAAATGTGCTGGCAAAATTTTTGGAGAGAGTTGTGTCTATTTCCTATTGGCATGGAGTTATCATCTTGATCATGGGTTGTTGTTTACGTTGTCACAGTAGTTATAACTTTGTACTTTCATATTATGAGTTATGGGTCATATTGTATGTGTGGTCATGTGTCAAGAGTATCTTCATAGAGAAAAATTTAAGAGTCATTTCAGTTTTGTTTCTGATGATATATGTTATATCTTGCAGCTATGTAATGTCATGTATCATTCTTGAGTCTTTGGTGGAGTCATATTTAAGCCTTGAGGAGGCAAAGTATAGTCACATTCTATCATTCTTGTAGCCATGTAACAGGTCTATGAAGCCTTGTATTTTCATTGCAAATATTTTTGGGTCATAGTCCTTGGTTCTCTAGCCTCTTGCATGCAGCATGGAGGAAATGATTGTTGCAAAAGTATTGTGTCCAACATCTTGGTAAGACAGTTGTAGCCTCTTGTACATCTTCAAGAGGAGCATATTAAACAAAGATAATACATAATTATTCACCTATCAGAGATAGCGAGAGAGTGTTGATGACCATATCATTTTGTTCGTGATATGTCGTTTCCCACACTATTCTTTTATTGTGCTACTATTGTTTGATGTTATAATGCTTAGGGGGAGCATGTTTTGCATGTGCTTGCTTATTAGGCGGATACTATGTTGCTACTTGAGGGAGCATAGTTGGTGCTGCTATGTTTTCATGAGATCAATGTATATTGCTACTACTTAAGAGCCATAGTTATTGTTGCATTGGTTGAGAGTGATGATTGATGTGAATGAAGTTGTTTTTGTTGTTGATGCTCACGATGTGTGACTGTTGATAGGTATGTTGTTGGTGATGCTTATGGAGAGAATAATGTTGCTCATGGTATATTTTTATTGATGCTTATGTTGATGCTCAGTTGAGTGTTGATGTTATTGCTGGTGCATATGATGTGTTTCTATTGTTGAGACTCCTGTCATTGTTAATTATTATTGTTGCTAATGTATTGTTGTTGATGGTTATGCTAGTACCTAGGAGGATGTTTTGCTGTTATCCACCCTATCTTATGATTGACGGATATGGCTTGTTACTACTATTGGAGTTGGTTGACAATGATGTTCATATAGGAGGAGCCATTAATTGAGTTTGTTGCTAGTGCACATTTGTCTTGTTGCTACTTCCATGATATGGAGATCTTGTTATTGCTGTTGCTCATAGAGGAGTGAGGGTGGTTGTTTCTTGGATCAGCTATGTTATCCTTGGATTTTCAGTGAGTAATGATGGCTTGATTTTTTCCCTTTGCCATTGATGTCAAAGGGGGAGTGAGTGAAGAGATCAGTTTCAGAGGACAATATCAAATGGATGGTTCAGCTAGGGATTGTCATTAATGTCGAAGGGGGAGATTGTTAGCATTGATGATGTGTTTCTTAGTTGCAGTGGTTGTTGGTTAGCATTGATGTCAACCTAGTAGCATGAGTTGTTGATATCATGTGAGGTAGAGGCACCTAGTTTGTGCATTGGTTGCATACTTGACTTGTGCATTAGATGCAAATGATGTTAGTGCAGTATTTAGCTTATGTGTGGATGCTTTGGAAGGACGAGGAGCTACTTCACCTAGTTGACAATGATGGAGACTGTAAAGTCATGTTTATGCTACTTGGTGTGTGTGTAGATGGTTCTTGGCCAACATGTTCAGTCCTATCATCAATGGTTTGATAGTTATGCAGATGTTGGAGAAGTTGTGGAGTAGTTTGAGGGCTTATGTGCTAGTGCGGCAGATTGATGGCATACAAGTCAACCTAGTTTAACTTGTGTATGATGGAGCTGGATCAGTGGTTTGTTGGAATGTTATAGTGGCTACAATGGTTTCCACGGGTCTTATAGAGGGTTTTCAAGCAATGGAACAAGTTTAGGCAGGTTCTGAGCTGAAGAAAGTTGACTTTGACCATCCTTTGCCCCATTCACTCCCTTGTAGGCTCCTGTGAATGACCATAAGGCCCTAGTTGCTCCATTGCAGGCCTATGTGAGCAACTGAAGCTCTCTAGTCGAAATTTCTTAGTGATATGCATCTGACTAGACCTGTAAGTGAAAATTTCCTTTGGATTCCTCATGTACCTCAGCCATTTCGCGATTTTATTTCAAGGAAATTAATTGTAATTTTATGGAGAAGCTTCTATTGACTAAATCAACTAGAGAATCAAGTGTTTGAGGTGTGAACACATTAATCAAGTGAGCAGTGGAGAAGATGAAGGAAATGTTTAAATAGATGAACACCTTCTCCATTTTTGTGGTTACACAGTGCACATATTGGAGAGATGAAGTTTGTGATTAACCTAGAGGCTGAGTTCCTATTGCAGTTTTTGAGAGCTTGATGGTGGAGGAGACGAGGATATCATTGCTTCTTGATCATGAATGATTTATTTGTGTTTGCAGGGGCTGAGACTTGATCTACATAGTTATAGTAGTGGTTCATGTTTATGTTGCTTACTTTAAATTATTTGCAGCTAATGTATTGTGGCCATATGTGTTTGAGTTTAATGTATGGATGTGAGATATATCTATGAGTAGTTTGATTGATCGTCTGATGAGATTATGAGTGGGTGTTGTAGTGAATTGAGTTAAGTTGTTGGCATTGTATTTGCAGAGTTGAGGTTGTTTTATCGATTGGTGTTTTGGTATTTTGGAGTTCATTAGAGAGGAAGTTGTTGTTGGGTGTAGGGGTCTAGTTTGAAACATTATGAAATGTGGCCCTAGTGATCAACAGATCGAGATAGCTTGGTGAAGAAGGGATGGGTGTTCCTTGCCGATGGGTGTCGGTAGCTTCAGTAGAGGAAGTAATATTCTCATATTCCAATGGGTGTTGGGCAATGCTTTTAGGGGATA
This sequence comes from Pinus taeda, assembly GCA_000404065.3. Classification (NCBI taxonomy): domain Eukaryota; kingdom Viridiplantae; phylum Streptophyta; class Pinopsida; order Pinales; family Pinaceae; genus Pinus; species Pinus taeda. The sequence goes on from APFE031743190.1 coordinate 32,386, forward strand.
GGAGTATCTAGTGAATGGGTATTCACTTAGTCAATTCAGAGTGAGAAACTTCCTTGTTGGACATAGCCGACTATGGTTATGTAAATGATTTGTTTGATTAATGAAATTACAACAAAGCAACAACAACAACAAAAGGGTGGTTTTTTTCCCGTGAAGGGTCTTCCACCAGAGATCCTTGCATTCCTTGTGCATGTTACTGTTTGATTATATTATGGTTTTCATGTGATAATCGTGTTATTTACTTTGCTGATTTATGCATTATATGAACTAACCTACTGATTCGGATTTAAACAGGAACGCAAAAAAATACAGAGATAACCATATACACAAAGATGCAGCGGAAACAATGCTTCATTTCATTAATGGAAAATACCAAAATATGCTTTACAACCAGAATTGGAAATAAACCAGCTAGGACGATGGTAGCTTATCTCTGAGAAGAGATGTGCGGCTACATGTCTTTGAACTGTTCCGAACTTGTGTTACAATGAGGCTCGAAGGCCTATTTATTATTGAGAAACAATGGGAAACCCTTCACATTCCAAAACCGACCCTTAGAAGATGAAACGCCAAATTGTGGGCCCCGTTTTGGGTAAATTGGTACATCAATTTCCCGGGGTCGTAACTTTGGCATCCGATCTCCGTTTGACGCGTATGATAGCTCGTTAGAAAGATCTATCCGAGAACTACCACTTTGGGAAGGGCAACATGGGTCCATGGACCATGTTGCCCCCAGATTTCCCAAAAAACATCGTTTAGGGCCTCAAAACGGCTCCGGAAGTTCGGGACCCGAAAAAATTGCTAAAAATAGTAAATTGTGCTACAATTACGGAAACTGAAAAACTGAAAGAGGCAGTTGTGGGGGTCCAAATGGGATAGGTGGGTGGCCACCAACATCCACCTGGATCACGGGAGGCCACCAAACTTACTGAGTAGATTCTCTGCCAAGTTAGAAGCAATAAGTGTGAAGGTACAGGCGAGTGTTATGCACATGATTACAGTGAAACGTTACATAGCCAGGAGACCTAATAGCGGTTACATAACCCACAGAGCGTTACAGAAAATGTGTTGTCAGAGCAACAAATGCCAATTTTTTTTTTGATGAGAAGTGAACTTGAAGAACTCTAGTAAAAAAGATATAATAATTTGGGAGAAATGTTACACGACATTATGTGGAGGGCTGACAAAATCAACAACTATGATAGAGCAGATGACAGGAAAAAAGAAGAAGAAAAAAACTCTGTGCAATGGACCTGAGCATAGTCAGAGTCACGCTATACATTATATAGCATTATGTGACAGTAGATGGAAAACACAAGATCAAAGAATATTGGTTCAGAGTGCCATAGGATGCCACAACATTGACATCAATAATTTTTCTAAAGTTCTATAAAAAATACTAATCCGACTGAGCGTTTGGTTTCTCCTATCTTGTGTTATGTTTGGTGCAGATTGCATGAACAAATTGCCGGTGTATGGTGCACATATTGCCGATCTATATAAGATTATAATATAGAGATGCAACTTTGATTTGTTTGTTTTTTTATTTTTTATTTTATTTACAGCTGTCACTATATGTGAGCTGCCATGAGTTGAATTGACACGTTATACCAGCAAGATCATGGTTAATATACTGCCATAAGCGGATTGATACGACAATGTATTAACTTCAAGAAGTTTTTGTGAGGATGCGCTATGATTGGTTGGGCAATGTCGCAGGTAGAACACAGACTATGATATTTCAGTCTCTCTTGAGCTGGAGAGATCCCCGTGCCACAACAATATTTATCACCTTTTTTTGTTTGTACGTGACAATGATTATATATGTCACTCCGATCCGAATAATGGAAGTTATAACAAGATTTTATAAGCTGCGCCACCCAATATTTCGATACAAACTTCCATCTGTTCCGCTTAATTTATTCTGAAGGTTTCCTGCATGAATTGATAGCATATAATCAATTCTGAGGATTTGATGGCGATATACATATGCATTAGCAATATTATGAGACGGAGGTTAGCCCAGATATTTGTGGTCACATGGAATAACAAGGGAGCTACTGCCGTAGCGGTAGTCCCTGCCCGGGGGTGCAAATTAGAGTAAATAAAGGCTTTGAATGAATCCGTCGACCTGTGGATGCGGTCCAAGCTGGCTTGCTCTGTATGCTTAGAATAGTATTAAGTAACAGTGTTAGAAAACAAAACAACAGTCTTCCATTAACGCTTATTCCACACGGACTTTCTTTAACTCTGCCTCGCTGCCGGCCTGACTCTCCATTGCTCAATACTTCCATCCCTCCTCACATTCTTACCCACGCGTGACTTCGAATCAAAGCAAACCCACCAGGTATTATTATTATGATGATCATTAAAGGGACATGAATGAATGAATTAATTCCTGCTCTGCTATTCTCTTCTTTTAACCGGAAACCATGAACAATCTCTGTTAAAAAGCTTTAATGGAGGTAATACCAGAGGCCGGTACTGGCTGTGTATTGCTTTGTGTGTTGTGTGCTATTTTATTTGAAGGTGGGTTTTCAGGAGCACTCGGCTTGAGCTCTCTGTATTGTGTCTGTTTTGTCGCCCCTTTTGATTTTTGTTTGAAGGGGAGAAATGAAATGTTAAAAAGTTTGTTGAATTTAATTCACGCAAGCAGTGTGACGGCGTATTGAATTGTAGTACTACCATGCATGACGGCACCTGTTGAGGGATTCCTTTTTTTCCTTTTTCTTTAGAGAGTCATATGGTGTGTGTGTGTTTACATGAAGTCTTGACTGAGTGATTTACATGGTGATTAGAGGTCCGGCGTTCGAAACCCGGGAGAAGAGGTTTGTTCGGCTTGTTCTCATTTTTCCGCCCAAAGGCCTTTTTCTATGGATTTCCAGACTGCCCCGCTCTACTGTCCGGATAGCTCCGAGGCTTGGGGTGCCGTCGGGGAGGCGTTTCACATAGACGACCTCCTCGACTTTTCAAATGACGACATTGGGGCCCCTATTCAGAACGACGAGGAGAATAGCTCAGAGTCTACAGAGGTCTCGGCTGGTTCTGCCGAAGCGAATTATTCTTCGGTAACCCAAGTTACAGAGGAGCTTCCTGCTGCCGAGCTCTGCGTTCCTGTAAGTTTTCGAATTTTCGGGCAATTTTTTTTTGTTTAGCGGTTTCTTTGGTTCTTTGGCTTTTTCGTGTGTCTGACTGTATTTCTTGTTTTATTTTTTTAACAGATGGACACCCTTGCGGACCTGGAATGGCTCTCGACCTTTGTGGAGGATTCTTTTATGCCGGAATTGCCTTCCGCCTGCGGGCCTACCAGCGAGCAGGTTCCGTTAACAGACGGAAACAAGACAGCCTCTGATGATAATGATGAACCCAAGCCACGGAGCTGCCAAGCCAGCTTTCTTGCGGCATGCAACAAATGGATTCCGGTGAAGGCACGGAGCAACAGGCAGCAAAGAAAACTTAGGATAAAAAACTTAGGCTAAATTAAGTTGTGCGAAAGAGCGCAGGGAGAACTTAGGATAAATTGAGTTGAGCGCAAGTTGAGCGCATCGGGTGACGTGAGGCTGGCAATAAGACCTCCAAACAAAAACTTTGGCTAAAATTTTTTTGCGAGGAAACTGCGCAGCCAAAACTTTGGTTAACTAGTAAATAACCGGTGCATATTTGCGGTCAACGCATCAACTAATAGCCAGTTGACTGCGTATCAAACGCTAATAGTCCCAGGGACTAATAATGATAGAAATTATTGCATGCATCCTTTAATTGGCATAGATATACGACAGGTTGATATTTATATTAAAAGCTGGAATTGATATATATCACTTCTATATCCAGTGATTGTAAAAGATTCCTCTGAAATTTCTTCGGGCATACTCTGGTGTCGTTACATTCTATCCACTTTTCCACGTAACAAAAGAAACAACGATGTGAGGCTAACACATCATCCCAAATGCCAGGGATTTCGCATGGACTCAGACGAAAAAGAAATGGAAGTTCAAGCCCATACGTTGGTCTCCCGTTCGAATCTCACGCGACACAGCAAGGCCCCTAGATGGCTCAAATATTTCCGCTTTTTCCCACCTCCATGACGCTCTTCCATAGTAAACTACAGACGATACTTCTACCACTCAAGAAAAGGGTCTTTGCAATTGTGACATTCCCGCTGAGCTCCCCTTTCTGGGGTAACTTTAAGAAAGACTAGTTGTGGCTTCATGCATTGAGAAGAGTAGGGTCTCATTCATAGAAATTCCGATCACATGCAAGTTTGATCGTGTCACATTGGCCTTACTTCAGGCGTCCCCATCCATTCAATATGTATTGCCACCATGGACAAGACATCACAAGACAATGATGGACGCTAGCCTAACGTGAAGACCTTGTTCACGCTTATGGGCATCATATATATATCTGGTTAATTAAGGTTTGGTGATGCTTGCTATTTACGTAAAGTCTGGTGATATTTGCGTGAGGTATCTATGATGCATTACTTCTAATATCGTTTGTTATATGGTGATATCCATATATAATACAAGATGATGTTTATATCATGTTGGGTTATTAACGTATGAATGACTTAATTGGTGCTATATTGGCGTTAAATATGATTGTTGACATTTAATGTGTTTTGGCGCCTCAATGGGACGTGTTGATATGTATAGTTTGTTATTTTTGAAAAGGGAGGTGGAGGCACAAAAGGAGGACGTGGCTATTTTGGTCCGAAAAATAAAAATAAATGGTCGCTTTGGAACACTGCAAACTTGAACGGACTCTGCTGAATGAAGATACCTTCCTTGTTGATCCATCACCTGCACCTGTGTTGGAGAGGTAGTTATTTTGGACAGAGATTGACTGTTGGTATAAATAATTGATATAGTAATGGACGGTTGCACAACAACATCAATGGACATAATGAAGTAATTTTTATTGAATCTGTCCTACAATGGCATCTGAGATTCATTGACGAACTGTACATGAAAATTGGTCATTTTCAAGGATTAAGTTGTTTATGGGTGGATTGCAAGGGAGTAATATTCAATTTGTCTTTAATAGACAAATTGCATGGAGGTTATGCATATTATCGACAACGTTATAAATTGAGACATTATACGGAGGTAAAATATTATGGTGACTGTTGATATGGTTAAAAAATTACACAACACAAAAGAATATCAACCTAGCCAATACCAGGAAACTAGAACATTGATTAATGCAGGCTCACGGACATCAACATTTGGGCATAATTGTGAACTTTCTAATGGTAATTAGAACTAGTGCCCACTATGATGATAACAAATATTGTAGAAATTTCAAAGAACTCAGAAAAGTGTAGAGATAATTCACATTTTGTGAACTGGTAACAAAGAGGGAGATACATCTAAAACTTTTGACTTGTACAAGAATTTCTTCCAGACGAAATTGTGGAGATTCTTCAGAAATTATTAAATAATTTTGAAGAGATGTTCTTTGTTGAAGACTTGTGAGAGAGCCTGCAGACTTGTTGTACATATTATTTGCGAACCTGTTTTGAAACTCACTGTTCGGAAGCTCTGTGGAGGACATTGTTTGTAGATTGAGCGAATTGCAGACTGGACCTGTATACAAACGAAAGGTGAAGTCTACCCATATATTTGAAGACCTGTATACAAACCAAAGGTGAAGTCTACCCATATATTTGAGGACTTGTGGATAAGGCAATCACTTGAGTCTGCAATAAGACAAGAGAAGATAAACCGAAATCAAGAGAAGTATCCAAACATAAATAAGTCGAAGTTTGTGATCTATTCCGACGCTGCCAAAGTCCGATACAAGGAGCCAAAGCCCTCTGAAAAGGAGCCGAGTAATTGGAGAAAGAGATGAGTAATTAATGCGGTCACCAAGGTCCTATAATAAAAGAAGGAAGGTATGCAATTGAGAGATGAAGTCTGTAAGCCAGAATCTACAATTGGAAGTCGAAGTTTCTAATTGGATAAGTCTATTCGGACCTGTGTGCAGACTAAAGTTCTGTGAGCTTGCTACCAATATTTTATTTATTTATTTGTGTATGTTTGTTCTTAGAAAATGAGTAGATTCATTGGTGTACAAAATGGACATTTTCTTGTGGTTGTTATTAATCCAGTGATGACAGGTTAATTTAGTGAAATTTGAAAGCATATATTCACATCCCTTGAGAGCTGGCATTGATGATCAGCAATGCCATGCAACGAAGAATTGTGATGCTACAACTAAGAGCACAAAGACCTAAATGTTCACTTTTCAGGTTTTGTGAGTTCAATGCAAAAATAAAAAATGATCATGATAGATGGCATAACAGCTATGCAATACCAACATTCCTTAATATCAAGCATTATGTCCTTTGCATTATGGAGAGCATTCATGATACCGGTCTTTAACTTTATCAGCGTTGAATGTGCATTGCTTTTCCGAGCATTGACTGTGTCTTTGGCAGCATTAAATCATTTTGGAGCAGTGTTATAATATGAAGAGACATATAATTGGCATGCCTGCGATTAATTGGAAGCAACATTTATTGTCATTTCATACATTGCCTTGGTACAACACTGAAGAAGACTATTTCTTGTTGGAGCAGCATTTATATGGTCTACACTGTAGTGTTGAAACATTGAAGAAGCTTTTATTATATAGAGGCTCAAAACTGAATATGAGGGAGTATTAACAAATATACAGTCATAAATTGTAATCATAACATGTTTTTTTGTTTACAAGGTGTTCTCTCAACAATATTCTTTTTTTCAGAGTGTTCTCACAATAATATTTTGCACCGCTCTTATAAGGTTTATATGTCATATAGAGCAGGGTTAACTTTGGAGCAACATTAGTTCAATATGAAGGAGCCCTAATAAGCCATACACAGTAGCATTTATTCAATCATGTGGAACAATAGATTGTAGGTTATAAAACATGATGACAACTACACTACATCGAAGATTTTTTTTAAATATATATATATTATATATATATATATATATATATATATTATATATATATTGTAACCCCATTGTCATTGATGTCAAAGGGGAGGTAATCACACGAAGGAAGACACTTCTGAGAATGAAAGGGGGGGAAATGTGTTTCCATCAATGCCAAGGGGGAAATTTTGGGCAATATTGTCATTGATGGAAAATGAGCAGCAAGAAAAGGAGAAACACAAGGAGCAACAAAGGATGCAGGAGAAGCAACAGGCAAGGAGAAACAACAAGCATGCATGGTTGTGATCAATGCTAAAGAAGTAGAGGAAGACATATGTTGTTATAGTTGTAAATCAGCAAGTAAAGGAACAACAAGCACAAGGAGCAACAAGCAAATGATCAACTTGCACAAGGAGCAGTAAGCAAAGGAGCAACACAAGAGAAGTAAACAAGGGAATTGTGATATGCTTGGATAATGTTGCAGAGAGGGAATTATGATATGCTTGAATAATGTTGCAGAGATTGCTATATTGAAGAATTTGTTGTGATGTGAAATTGTTGATTAAACTGAATTGTTGTGATGCAAAGGAAAGACTCCAAGGCAAAGGCAAAGATGTTGCAAAGATTGTTATATGATTTTAGCATTAATTTCATGCATTTAATCATTACATGTGGCTGAAACTAATATTAGATCTTTATCTATTTTTTCTCTAATATTATGAAGAGTTTGGAAATGAATGAGTGGAAGGTAAAGAGTCAAGCCTATACACTTCATATTCTTATGTGGGATACAAACAACAAGAAAACTATCTCTATAAGCGATGTGATTTGGAAGGCACGAGTGGTTAGAGAATGGAAGAATGTGAGAGAGCTAATAGAACTATTATGTATTAGTTACCTCGCACATATGGATCTGAAGTGATGCAGATTTGAAGGGAAGAACAGGCAAAAATGAAGAGGGAGACATGCATAATTTATGACTAAGTAAACCAACACATTGTTGTTTTTTGTTTGCATCAGGGGATGGTAGTTTCCTTTCAAGTTGCGGCTTGATAAATATCCAGTTGGAGCTGGTTGAGGTAGGAGCCTCCTGTGGGTTGTAGCCTACAAAAAACTCATGGGAGTTGGAGCTTCCTTGCATGTTGCAGCTTGCAGAAAATTGAGGTAGCAGCCTCTTGTAGGTTGGAGCCTACAAAAAATTAAATGTAATAAGGTGTAGGAGCTTGCCTTTGCATCACAACAATAATAAAATCATGGTTTTCTCCCTTTATGATCTTGCACATATATCTGGTGTCAATATGTGTTGTTATTATGTGTTCATGTGATGGTTTGGTTTGCTTATTACTTATTTTTCATATATTCAATATTTTGGTAATTATTTGTTAATATGCTCATGTAATGTTTTAATTAATGAGTTTTAAGAAAAGAATATTAATGTCCATGAGTATGCTAAACTGATTCACCCCCCCAGTTTAGTCAAGTTTTCATCATGACTAGTAGCCATGTATTCTTCTTTTGTCGAGCTGAGTGCCACTGATCTTTGCTTCCTACTATACCAAGAAACCACTGCTGACCCAACACTGAAATTCCACCCGATGTACTCTTTTGGTCTGATGGACTCCCCACCTAATCTGCATCTGTGAAGCCACATAGCTTCACTCCCTCTGTTTGTCTGCACCATAGTCCAAATTAGGTAGGACCTTTGAGGTGCCGTAGAACAAGGTTAACCTACCTCCAAAAAAGTTTGGTTGGCCTAACCATAGCTTGGCTCAGTTGGTTGAATGCATAGCACATATATGGTTATGTTTTCATAAGATACATTAGTGAACCCACTAACTTATGGTAAACAGTAGGATCCACTTCCTCAACTAAAGTGACATCCTACTTCCTCCAGTTGGTCGCTAGAGGTGTCTTCATGGGTTTGCATCTGTCCATGTGAAACCTATGAAGTATCGCATTGGCATTCTTTCCCATAGAGACAAACAATTCCCCATAATCTTTCCATAATTCCAATCTGAGGAAGTAGTGCATGAGACCCATGTCCTTCATTTCAAACTCTTTTGCAAGGTCATCCTTCCAAGATTCGATCAGCTACTCATCACAAATTAAAATCAAGTCATCAACATATAAGATAATAATAAACAATTTACCTTCCACCAATATATGATAAATGTTTTCATCCGGTTCACTTTTGGTGAAACCCAAACCAGTGAGATAGCTATTGATTCTAGTGTACCAAGCACAAGGTGCTTGCTTGAGATCATACAACACTTGCTTGAGTATGCACACATGAGACTCTTGATCAAAAGTCTCGAATCCTTCTGGTTACTCAATGTACACCTCATCCTCAATAACTCAATTAAGGAATGTTATTTTTACATCCATCTAGTGAATCTTCCACCCCCTATGTGCAACCAGAGTAAGAACTGATCTGATGGGTGAGTACCTTGCTACATGAGAAAAGGTATCCTCATAGTCAATACCCTCAACTTGAGAGTACCCCTTGGCCAAAAATGCGGCCTTGTAATTTTCTATGCTTCTGTCTGCTACATGATTTACCTTGAAGATCCATATTGAACCCACAATTGTTTTGTTTGCTGGCCTTGGGACCAATTCCCAAACACTTTTCTTTATAATGGATTCATATTCTTCTACCATTGCATCAACCCATCTAGGTTTCTCTACTGCTTCCTCGAAAGAAGATGGCTTAGTCTCTACAAGCTTAGTCATTAGAGCCATGTAGCCATTGTATCAATCCAATGACCTTCTCTACCTACGTTGATTTCAAGGAGCACCCACATTCTCCCTCGCATCCTGCACAAGTCTCTCAACTTCTCTGGTTTTTTTCTTGCCTTCTCTAGATGATTTTTCTTGAGTGGTTGTCTCCACTCTCTTCTCCTCAATTTGTGGTTGCTCCACAAATTCTCGAGGTTCCTTCTTTGGAGCTAAAAGCTCCTCTTCTGGTCGGATCTGAAGCTCCCTCTCAAGAGAGCACCACATGGCTTTATCTTCGTCAAATTTTACATCCCTTCACACAACTATCATTATAAGGGATAGAAAGTAGACATGATAGTTGTGGGGAGTTTCTTTGTAACCCACAAATACCCCTAATTTTATTGTCGTCTTTAGCTTCTTTCTCGATTATTTGGAGATAGGGAAGTAAATAGAGGCTCTAAAAATCCTGAAGTGTGACACATCTGACTTTCTCCCTGAGAAATCCTCCTTTGGTGTAATCATACCCAGAATCTAATGAGGACTTTGGTTCTACAAATAGGCTGCTGTGTTGCATTCCTTAGTCCAAAAATATAGAGGTAGGCCTTGATCATGTAACATCACCCTTGCTGCTCCCACAATGATACAATTCTTCCTCTCAGCCACCCCATTCTAGTGTGGGTTGTGGGGTGCTATCAACTCTCATCAAATTCCTTCTTTTGCACATAAATTTTTAAATTCGACATTTACTCACCTACATTATCGCTCTTGAGATCCTTCACCTTATTACTTGTTTCTTTCTCAACCAGTGCTTTGAATTCTATGAACTTGGAGAATGTCTCATCCTTCTTTCACATGAAGAAGATCCAACATTTTTGTGATATCAATAAAAATGACAAAATATTTGTGCCTGGTAGTGGAGGTTGTTGGGAAAGGTCTACAAACATCAAAGTGCATCCTTTCAAGGATTGCATGTGCTTTGCTATCTTGATCATGGAATGTGGATTTTGTGTACTTCCCCAAGGTACATCTTGCTGCTCAAGTGCTCCTTTGGGGAGGCTTGTGGTTATCTGCTACATGATCTTCAAAGTGCCATGATGCACATGGCCAAGTATTCTACACCAAATTTCACTGACATCATGACTCTACACCTTCTCTGCCTTTGTGCTCAATGCAACACAATCCTCCACATCTAGATATTACAAGTTCTTCACACAAACCTAGATCTGCTTCACCTGTCCCATGGCTATGTGTCTCAAAAATTCCTTTGCTTTGCCGAATATCACATCATAACCATGGTCTTCCAAAACTGCATTAGAAACAAGATTTTTCTTTAGGCCTAGATGAGCATGACATCATTGAGCCTAAGGGGGGAGCACAAGTCCTCTGAAAGGTGTCTGTACCAATCCCAGTCATGTTATACCTTCCATTGACCCCATCTCGATGTGCATTTTCAAATCTTTCTCCTCTAGGTCACTAAAAAAATTTCTACACCCTGTCATGTGGAACGATGCACTTGAATCCAAGTACCACACGCTCCCCATCATTGTGTTGGCCATGCATACAATGAGGGTAAAGTAGAACTTGAACTGTGAAGCCAAAGCTTCACCAACTTCTCCTCCCAAGGTCTTTTTTTTTTTTTCCTTCTTGTGTGGAAACTTCGTGGCATAGTGCCCAAATTCATGACAATGGAAGCATTTAATTTTTGACAAATCTTTCTTCTTTCCCCCTTGAACGAGTTCTAGTTTGGATTGGGATTTCTTCCCTTTTCCCTTCTTTTCCTTTCCATCCAATGCAAATTTTTCTTCATCCTCGCCCTTGGATGAAGTCCCATCTCTGGTATTCCACCTTATTTCTTCCTATACCAAATTGGATCGTAAGCACTCCTAGTCTGGTAGTTTCTCCCTCCCATTCACCAAATATTGATAGCTATTCCGGCTCTTGGGAAGACCTAGAAGGGCTAGGATTACCAAGTGTTCTTCAGGGACATTAACATCAACCTCGCCAAGTTCATCATGACACTACGCAAACTTTCTCAGATACTATAGAATTGTGTCATTCTTTTGCATCTTGATACTTCAAAGTTTATCCTTGAGCACCAGCTTCCTATGGTCACTACTATTCTTGAACAATTTTGTTAGTGATTTCCACATCACGAATAGAGTTTCTTTTCCATGGATATTCGAGACAATATGATCCTGTACTCTCTCTAAGATTATTCTCCTCACCTTGGCTACATATTTCTTCCACTGACCAAGGTTTTGGGCATCAGATGCTTGAGGTTTTGCAACATTTGTCTTGATGTATTATAGCAATCCATTTTCATCCAATACCTCCTCCATGTGATCTTTCCATGCAAAAAAACTTGATGTTCCTTCCAAGGCATACTCTAGCCTTAGTCCATTAAATGTCATCTTCTCGATTATGAAGAAATCCTGCTACACTGATCTTCAAATTCGAACCTCTAAGAAACAATTTCAAATTTCCTTCTCTAATGTAAATCCAACTATGATGCCATGTAGAAAATAGGTTTTATATTTGCAACTGCTCATGAATTTTTAATAAAAATCACAAGACACAAATCTACTCTATTACTTTGCAAACATTAATTCACAATTTAAAACAAAAATATGAGACATGCAAGAAGAAATAACACACATGCAACAAGTATTTTTATCTGGGGAAAATAATATGATAATAACCCCATTGCCTTCTTGCAATAATCAAATGAATAGAGATGTATTACAATTGCTTTTCTCAACTGAGCTCACCCTGCAAGTGCACAACCTATCTCTCTACTCATTGAAGGCCTCTGACCTAGACTTAGTCAAAATTTTCCTCAACTTGAGATCCTATTTCCCTGCGCTATTCCTTGAGGAATTAGCCCTTATTGTTTAAGAAATTCCTCTAATTTAATTGCGTAATTTCTTAGGCTGATCATCTAATTGCATGCAACACCTGTACACTCAAGACTAGTCTGCAACTGATGTTACACTGCCTTGGGATCTCCACCTCAAATGGGTAACTCGAATTATCTGCATGCACTAGTTATTTTGGGTTTACTGATTAGTTAATTGGATGATCACTCAGTTTGACTGAAGTCCCTCTGCTTAGCTGACCTTCCACTAGTTCCTCCAAAAGTTGGAACTATTTTAACTAAAAATAACCAGAAATAACTGACCTTGATTGCTACAAATTAGAAATCACACATGATGAATTTAACTATAACTCCTCTAACTCGAATTTACCGAGTAAACTAGGTGACACAAGCCATGTCACACAAGTTAACATCATATGCTAATGTGGAAATTCAAATTTTCTCAATTTAATCAAGGCAAAATCAAATTGAGAATTTGTTGCC